>CM045496.1:61012839-61288643 GCA_024704745.1 Rosa lucieae
GTCAACCTCACAATTGCAGACTCAATGGCAACAAGGAACTTGCTCAGTCAATGGATGCTTCAGATTTTGACTGATCTGCTTTATTTATTCTATTTTCCAAACATAGTTGTGAAGGCATAATGCCTCATTCTTTAATTAGACTATTACGTAGTCTTAAAGTTTATTTCAATAATTGTTTGAATTAGATTTCTGAATAAGACCTTGATTTGATTATCGTTGGCTTATTAATAAATTTCGGATTTTATTTGAAGCATTGAATTTATTCGATTTTTATGTACACACATATTCACATGGTTCGAAAAAGCACTATAAAGATGTAAAGTAATACATCTAGAAAAAAAAAATTATTATTAGAATGAAAAAAAAATTTATCATTCTACTAAAATAGTCATGCTCTAAAGAATATGAGTTATATTTTCAAAATTAATAATATCCCATTTATTTGTAGGAATGAATCGAGGAGAAATCGAGTGCTTAGTTGATAGTGGGACTACCACACCATATTAAGGAATAGGCAATTATTTATTGAATTAATAGCCTATAATTCCTCTGTGACTACGATGATTGGATCATCACAAGTAATAAAAGGGCGAGGAACTGCCAAATTTTTGCTGCCTAATGGCACAACATTTAAAGTCACAGACGCTCTATATGCACCTAGAGCTAATCGAACCTTGTTAAGTTTCAAAGATATTCGTGCCAACGGTTATCAGTAGAAACACACTGTGAGAATGGAATTGAATACCTTTATATTACCTCTAATGAATGTGGAAGGAAACGCATTTTAGAGAAACTTATGAGTCAATCTAGTGGACTGTACCTCACTACGATTCGGATCATTGAATCATATGTTGTCACCAACAATGAAATGTGGGACACTGACTCATACAGGCTTTGGCATGACCGCTAGGGCACCCTGGTCGTGACATGATGATCCGCATTTTTGAAAAACTCACACGGACATCCTTCTTTCGAGTGAAAAATAAAATGGGAGAAAAATCCGCCACAACTGAAAGGTGTCGGTCCTCGTATTACCAAATACAGCCATTACATTCTGAAGTCCAGAAGCAGTACCTCCATCCCATATGCCTCATTGACTATTTTCAAAGGCACATCACTCGTTTTGCAAAGCCTGCTCTTTAGCAAAAACAGGATCGAGACCTTCCTATGCTAAAGATACAAAACAAAATATTCCATTCTTACAAAGGATACAAGGAGACATCTGTGGACCTATCCATCCAGAATGCAGACCATTCAAGTACTTTATGGTTCTGGTGGATGCCTCGACACGCTGGTCACATGTCGTTTTATTGTCCACAAGAAATGCTGCATTTGCAAAACTCCTAGCACAGATTATACGTTTAAGGGCTCACCACCCTGATCACCCATCAAGTCTATAAGGCTTGATAATGCTGGAGAGTTTACATCAAAAGCATTTGATGATTATTGCATGTCTATTGGGATCGATGTAGAGCATCCTGTGCCCCATGTACATACACAAAATGGTCTCGCAGAAGCCACCATCAAAAGGCTACAGATGGTGGCTAGGGCATTGGTTATGCGCACACCAACTTGCCTATATCTGCATGGGGTTATGCAATATTGCACGCAGCTTTACTCATTCGTTTCAGACCCACTGCTGGCCAACCATTTTCTGTGTACCAGTTGGTAACTGGATATGAGCCTGACATTTCACACTTACGCATATTTGGTTGCGCCGTATATGTGCCTATTGCGCCCCCACAGCGCACTAAAATGGGTCCTCAGAGACGATTAAGTATTTATGTTGGATATGAATCTTCAACGATTATCCGCTATTTGGAACCCTTGACAGGCGATCTCTTTACCGCTCGATTTGCGGATTGTCACTTTGATGAGACAGTATTCCGTCGTTAGGGGAGATAGGAAAAAGGATTTTCCAAGGGAACGACAGGAATTGTTGTGGTTTGTTCCCACTCTGTCTCATTTTGATCCCCGCACTTCACAATGTGAAAGTGAAGTGAAAAGAATAATCGATCTTCAAAACGTAGCAGATTCGATGCCTGATGCGTTTTCTGATATCGCAAAAGTGACGAGATCACATATACCAGCTGCAAATGTGCCTGCAAGGTTAGAAGTCCCCAACAAGGGGCACGGTGCCGCAGATAGAGGCACTACAACCACACTTAGTGGAGGTATGGTTGAGGCCGTGGCTCCTCAAAGGAAGAGGGGGAGGCCACTAGGTTCGATTGACACTCACCCAAGGAAGAAGAGGGCGAGTAAGGCACAAACCGATCCATTAATCATCAATGTAGAGAATCCCTCTCATGAGATTGTCTCTGATTATAGCTATGTCCATGAATCAATACTGGAGGACGCTCCGATGTTTGAAATGATTCCAGAGAACAAAGAAATCTCAATGGATTATGAGAATGCGTATGAGTTGATAGAAAGATCTTCCATACACATTGATGATGTATTTGCATACACTGTTGCTCAGGAAATCATAGAGCACGATGATATCGAACCACGCTCTGTTTCAGAATGTCAACAAAGAGCAGATTGGCCTAAATGGAAAGAAGCAATCCAGGCAGAATTAGATTCTCTGACAAAGAGACAGGTATTTGGTCCGGTAGTGCTAACCCCACCAAGTGTAAAGCCTGTAGGACATAAATGGGTCTTTGTTAGAAAGCGTAATGAGAAGAATGAAGTCCTGAGGTATAAGGCTCGCCTTGTGGCACAAGGTTTCTCCCAACGCCCTGGAATTGACTACGAGGAGACATACTCTCCCGTAATGGACGTTATAACGTTCCGCTACTTGGTTAGCCTAGTAGTTTCCGAAGGACTGGAAATGCAGCTCATGGATGTGGTGACTGCATATCTCTATGGGGATCTAGATTCAGAGATATATATGAAAGTGCCTGATGGCCTTACATTACCCAAGTCAAGTGACTCTAAACCACGGAGTGCGTTTGCAATTAGGTTGAAACCTCACTTTACGGATTGAAACAATCTGGACGGATGTGGTATACCCGTCTAAGTGACTACTTGATTGGGAAGGGATATAAGAATGATGAACTATGCCCCTGCGTATTCATAAAGAAAACAAGTTCCGGATTTGCAATTGTAGCAGTATATGTCGATGATATGAACATAAGGTACTCTTGATGAAATAAGAGAAACCGCGAGCTACTTGAAATCCGAATTTGAGATGAAGGATCTTGGGAAAACTCGATTCTGTCTAGGCCTTGAACTAGAACACCGAGTTTGTGGAATACTAATCCACCAGTCTGCGTATGTCCAAAAGATGCTCAGGCGATTTAACATGGACAAAGCGCATCCTGCTAGCACTCCTATGATCGGTCGAAGTTTGGATGCAAAGAAAGATCCATTTCGTCCGAAGGAAGATGACGAAGAGGTGTTGGGAGCTGAAATTCCCTACCTAAGTGCAATAGGCGCATTATTGTACTTAGCCCAATGTACTCGACCAGACATTGCATTCTCAGTGAACTTGTTAGCTAGATTTAGCTCAGCACCAACGCAGCGTCACTGGAATGGTATCAAGAATATTTTCAGATACCTAAAAGGAACCATTGACTTGGGACTGTTCTTTCCCTACAGAGAGACAAGAGGGACCGCAGATGGAACTGCAATCCCTGAAGGAAATATTGATGGTGAAAGTGCCACACACTACACCAAAACGCCAAATGATGTTTTGGTTGGTTTTGCTGATGCTGGGTATCTCTCTGACCCACATAAAGGTCGTTCCCAAACTGGTTATGTATTTACCATTGGGAACACGGCGATATCTTGGAGATCAACCAAGCAAACCCTTGTGGCTACCTCCTCGAACCACTCAGAGATCATCGCCCACATGAGGCGGTTCGTGAGTGTGTATGGTTAAGAGCTATCATCACACATATTCGAGGGACGAGTGGTTTGAGTTCTACCACTGAAGAGCCTACTTGCATTTATGAAGATAATGCAGCTTGCATCGAACAGATGAAGATAGGATATATCAAGGGTGATAATACAAAACACATATCGCCGAAGTTTTTTACAATCAGCAACAACAGGCCACTCCTCAAGATTCAAGTGAATCAAGTAAGGTCTGAGGAGAATGTGGCAGATTTGTTCACCAAATCATTGCCTAAGGCCATATTCGAGAAACATGTGAAAAGCATAGGAATGCGAAGACTTTCCAAGCTCCCTTGATTAATGTAAGCATCAGGGGAGGTGTAGACGTCAGGGGGAGTCTAACGCACACATGTCATTCTCAAATGTAGAATGTGCGTTGTGCTCTTTTCCTTCGACCAAGTTTTATTTTTTGTCCCACAGGGTTTTTATTGTTACTTGGCAAGGTTTTTAGTGAGGCAACAACTTATGCACCATTGCGTCTTTGACTTGGCACAAGGGGGAGTGTTAAAGGAAAAACATATTATGTGCCTTCGTCAACCTTCGTCAAAGTAACTGACGAAGAGGGAATCAAGGAATTAGTGATTGCCAATCAATTAGCATGAAAGGTAGATCAATCAGTATTTAATATCATAATTGTAAACATTATTTCCGTTGTAATTTCTTCCCTATATAAAGGGACTATGAAATGAAATGAGTAGACCATTCCAATTGTCATTTTACTTCAACATGATTAGGATTTTTTGATATATATATATATAGATATATATATATATATATATAAAAGGATGTAAAAATTGGATGGAGAAAAATGTTTATACTCTTTTCTTTATCAATAAATATAGTATTTCTTTTACTTCTAATGGTGATTGTGCACAACAAACTTCGCCAACTTTCATATCTTACTAACAAAACATATAAGATGTTTGTGAGACAAAATAGCAAACTAAGAAGTATAAAAAAAGCAAATAAAGAGCTTTCTATGTTCATTCATAATTTAATGAAAGTATTGCTTAAATAAAAAAGGCAAATGACAGATATAAAACAGTAAAAGGTATGAGTATGAGACGTCATTTGAGAAAATAATTGGTGATCGAAATAGAAATTCTCCCATGATTATAAGGGAAAATGATCATTTACCCGATTTTAGGCTAAAAATTGCCCACTTGCTCCACCAACTGTTTTTTAACCCCATTTACCCAAAACACTCTAAGGGATTATTTCCCCTTTACCCAATTAATTCTTTTTTCTTTTTTTTTGAGACTTTTTTGCCCTCTCCTTCTTTCTCACTTAGAGAGAGAAGTCATCTTCCACCTTGCTGTGCTCCGGTGACCAGTGGCCGGCGCGGTCTCCGGCGAACGGTGACCGGATTCCAGCGACCGGTGACCGGATTCAGGAAACCGGTAACCGAAATCCGGCGACAGATGACTGGAATCCGGAATCCGGCTATTATTGCCCCCCAGTAATCATATTACTGCCCCCAGTAATCATATTATTGCCTCCCAAAAATCATATTATTGTCGTCCAGTGAATTGTATGAACTCCCAAAACCAAAATGAATACACTACAGGAACAATAGATCAATTTATAATCATATTACTGCCCCCCAGTAATCATATTATTGCCCCCCAATACAAAGTCCAATGTTTCTACTGCCTCCTAATAGACCACCAAAAATGCACCTTTTTGTAGGATTCACAGATAATTTGACTTTAATACACAGAAAACAATAAACTTATCAAAACACCACACTATAGTGATCCCTATCCCTCGTATCAAAGTCTACTGGGGGCCAATAATGTGTCTACTGCCCCCCAGTAGACCATCAAAATTAAAAAAAAAAAAAAAAAAAATCCCGACGTCCTACCCACCAGATCGTCCTTCGTCTCCGCCAGCCCATAAGTAACTGCAGCACCGCCTCCCCTTCACCGGAGTCATCTGCAGCACCGATCCCAACCGCCTGCATTCCGGCTTCCGATCCAGCCTCCTCACCGGAGCCTCCCAGCCTTTGATCTAGCTTCTAAGACCTTGGCGCTGACGTGGCGGGCGAGGTCGCGGATCTTGGAGGGTGAAGGTGAATCGGAGGACGGAGATGGTGAATCGAAATCTGGCTGGGGAGAACGAGTTGGTGAAGAGGAAGAAGCAGTGAGTTGGAGTAGGAGGAAGGCGAGGAAGAAGAAGCGGAGGTCGCAGACTCAGAGATCGCCGACGACAGTGGCCGGTGGGTCCGATTCGAATTCCGGCGAGGGCTTTCCAGAAGCAAGGGGAGGAGAGAGGTTGATGGGAGTCGAAGAGAGAGAGAGAGAGTATGAGGGCAATATTGTCCATAGATGTTAGATTGGGTAAATGGGGTTAAATAACTCTTGGTGGAGTAAGTGGGCAATTTTTTGTCTAAAATTGGGTAAGTGGTCACGGCCCCTTATTATAATATATAAGATACAAGATAAAACTTGGCTCCATGATAAGAAACCCACCGTATCCATGTCTTGGGCTCTCT
Organism: Rosa lucieae; assembly: GCA_024704745.1. NCBI lineage: Eukaryota > Viridiplantae > Streptophyta > Magnoliopsida > Rosales > Rosaceae > Rosa > Rosa lucieae. Next base: position 61,019,231 of record CM045496.1, read on the forward strand.
TATTTTCCATAAATTCTCTACTTTTCTCCTCCTTCAGTTTTGAAAGTAGAGTTTCAAAGCTACATATGATAGAGCCTTGTACTGTCACAGCTAGGTCACCACCACCACCACCACATGTGACAACTCATTGGTCACTAGTGCACTGTCCGTTGATTTACATGTTTGGTGGCTTGGCGGCTACGTTGGGAATTGGTAGGAGTTTCCCTTGTGCTCTTGATGTATTCTTACTCAAAGGTTGGTGGGTTTCCCATAAGCAGTGAAGACGGGGTCAGACGAGATCCAAACTCGGAGGATGAACAAGAAGTAGACCTAGAGGAGTGAACGAATCTCAATGAAACCTAAATCAACACTAACTAAAAAGTAAACGAATCAAGTGGTGTCCCGAAAATTAATTTTTATAAATGTAAAAACAAAATAGAGAAGTTAAGTCAACCAGAAAGAGATGACTGAACTCTTGTTGGGTGACTTGCATGTGTGAAAGTCCTAAGTTCCTAGAATGTAATTTCTTTCTAATAGGTTCCAATGACATCTTAGATCTTATAGATGATTAAACTAGCCACCCTGAAACACAATACGTGCAAAGTTATCTCGGAACTCTTTTAAGTCTAGCCAATGTATTTTAGTCCGGTGAAGATAATTCCTATGTTCTACTAGGATGTTGAGTTGATAAAATGGTGAGTTAAGAATAAGGATTAAATTGAGTGAATAGCAAGGACAAGCATATTTTGGTGTAGTTATGGTTACTAATAATGTTATTAATGTAATAGTATATGCTCTTGGGTTTTTTTTTGTTTTTGTTTTTTCCCCTCTCTTCAGTTGTGTTGTTTAATTTAATTCTTCTCATACATATGCGTTAATTTTGCAGCTAGTGCTCGTACTGTCAGCCATTTATCCAAGAGTGCTGAGGTCATGAAGCTTGTTAATAACCCGATGAAGGCTCCAGAAGTGGCTGTTACGTACAATGCACGAATTTGGCAAGGAGATGACTAAGGTACGCCTTCTGCTAACAAATATGCATAAAGTTGATGGCTTTTGTTTTCTTAGCTTCAGATTTATTGTATATATAGAATATAGAGTTAATTACATATAAGCATCTTTGAATGTTTTTTTAGTCATAAGGCCACCAATTAATTTTTTCCCTCATAAGGGCATCTCAAACAGAGTAGCTAAACTCAATTTTTAGCTATATATAACTATTTCTAATGCAAAATTCAGCTCCAATAAACTAGCTATAGGTAAGTTAAATTTAACTATAGCTAAAATGGTTAGCTATATTTACAGCATCTCCAACAGTAAGAATTATTTTCTAGTTAAATTTAGCTAGAATTCTGAAATATAGCTATTGATTTAACAATGTTGCTCTAGCAGTAGTAGCTATTTATAAATAGGGCTAAATACTGATTACTACCCTGTAGTTTGGGTCTAAAATTAATTCAGTCCCTGAACTTCTAATTTCATCAAGAACACCCATGCACTTTCAATTTTGATCTAATAGGTCCAATTTATTAGTCTTCCGACAATTAAGTCATTTAACTTGTTGACGTGCTCATATATGGCCTATGTTTTATGATGTGGTGTTGAGGTGACCTGCATAGTCAATTTAGGAGTGAGTCCCACTATTAAAAATCTATTAAATAAATAGTTTTTTTAACAAATAATCCAACTATAACTTGAACCTATAACATAATCTTAACGAATTGGACCTAATAGATCAAAATTGAAAGTATAGGGGTGTTTTTAATGAAATTAGAAGTCCAGGGACTAAATTGATTTTGGATCTAAACCACATGATAGTAACTAGTTTTTAGCCCTTATAAATAATATACTATATTTTATCGAATCATAAACTAACATGTGGATAAAAGATGAGAGATAAATATAACTTTTGTTTTAGTTATGCGTGATTCTCTAGCTAAATATAGCTAGCCAATTTAGCTAAAGCTAAATTTAACTTAGTTAGAGCATCTTTAGCAGACTCTCTATTTTGACTCCTTAGCTATTTTTGGAGAGCATGTATAGCTTTTTATCTATTTTAGCAGCTGCACCAGACTCCTAAGTGGCTCTCTATTATAACTTTTAGCTATCTCGCTCCTAAATTTAGAGAGCGGGATGAGGCTCTCTATAATTTAAAGCATTCATTTTAAGTTATTTTATGTAATTTATAAATACATTTAAACTATTTAATCTTCATTTAAAAAATAATATAAATTCAAAACTAGCTAAAATAGAGAGCATTGATGCAGATGTAATTCTAAAGTGGCTAGCTAAAATAACTTTTTAGCTACTTTAGCTAAAATTTGACTCAAAAATGGCTAGCATTGCTAAAGATGCTCTTATAGCTAGTATGTTGGAGTTGAATTTTACTTTAAAAATAGTTATATATAGCTATAATTTGAATTTAACTAGTCTGTTGGAGATGCCCTTAGCTAGAGTATCCTACATAGCTAAAGCAAAAGTTATATTTCTCTCTCTTTTTTCGTCCACATGTCAGTTTACGATTTGGTTAAATATAGTTATTATTTACAAATAGGTACTATTGCTGGAGTAACATTGCTAAATCAATAGCTATATTTCACAATTTTAGCTAAATTTAACTAAAAAACAATTTCTACTATTGGAGATGCTCTAAGGTCACTAGACTAAAAATTGTGTTATATTTTAGATATAAAAACCAACATATTTACATAAATGCTACTAGAGTAAAAAGTCAACAACCATTTTCTCTCTCCTCTCTGGTGAGGTCTCCGGTCAATTTCGGTCGACCTCCGGCAGGTCTCCGGTCGACCACCAGCCAATTTTCAGTGAACTCCAACTGGTCTCCGGCCAACTTCAGGCAAATTCCGGCGACCACAAAAGTTACTGTTACTAACACCAAAAGCTACTGTGGCTAGCAACAAAAGTTACTCTAATGAGATTTCCGGCAACCTCCGACGAGGTCACAAAAGCTACTATCACTAGCAACAAAAGCTACGCTGGTGAAATTTCCGGCGATGTCACAAAAGATACTATCACCAGCAACAAAAACAACTGTCTCTAACAAAAACTACGGAGATTTCCAACGAGGTCACAAAAGCTACTGTCACCAGCAACAAAAATTACTGTACTACAATCGAGAAAAGAAAACACATTCAATGATATAAAATGTATGCAGCATTCAACAATGATATCACTATGTAAAAAGCAACTTCAATAGTTGTCAAAAGTCACTACCATAGTTGTGAAAATCTATTACAATAGTTGTATAAAGCTACTGTCAATGTTGTAATGCTACTGTCATTTTTTAATGGTACGTGATGCTCTAAACACACGGGCATAATTTTGCCATCTTCAGCACAAGACTTCATTTCAACATTTCTTAGTTGGCCGAATGATCTCTTGGTCAATGGAGACTTCAATATCCAAATTCACATGATTTTCAAAATCTACTACTACAAATGCAAAGGAGAAGAATTCTGCAAGAACAAAAATACAACAAAATACTAGTATTTGAAATTAAAACTAAAAATAGCAATGTACCACTGCATTGCAAACATGGAAATCTTTATCAATTGGACCAATTATAAAAAATCTAAAAAGCCACTATCATAGGTCATAAAGCTACTATAATACACGTACAAAGCTACTGCACTAGTAACAAAAAGCTACTGACATAGACACAGAAAACACCTATAAAAAAATCTACAAAGCTACTGACATCAGATTAAAAAGATATTAACATAGAGATATAAAAGCTATTGACATCAGATTAAAAAGATATTAACATAGAGATATAAAAGCTACTATCACTGTCTTGAAAAACCACTGTAATAGTTACAGCTAACTTGAAATCGACCAAAACGAAAACAGAAAAGCCATTGGCATCAACTTGAAAATATATTACCGTAGCCATAGAAAGGTACTATTTATGTGTTGAAAAGATACTATAACAATCATGGAGAGCTACTGACTTGAAATCAATCAAAATAAAAATAGAAAAACCATCTCCAAACCTAGTAATTTGAGAGTCACTGTCAAGTTACACAATATGGTTATCACAAACTGTCTCAATGTTCAACACAGAGCATTTAGCCAGAGCAAAGTTGCATGTATCACTTTCAACTACAACTAAGTATTAGGTTTTAATATCTTTCTGTTTTCCTATATCTTGTCCCACCACATGAAACTACATGTCTAAATACCTTTCGCAGCAAAAAATTAAAAGCATTACATCAAACAAATAAATGTAAAAAGATTTGGATAAGGAGAAGGAAGCTAATGATAGAATTTAGTTGATTGTCAAAACTAATAAAGCCAAGTCACAAATTTAAACCCTACCAGTTACACTTGCAGCCATATAAAAGTAGCAACAAAATGGACTTACCAACCTAAAGCCATCTCCAAATTCATGCTCAAGAGTCATGTATACTTTGAGGACGCATAATCAATAAAAGAAACCAATAAACCGTATCAAATAAAGCATTATCATCACAGTCCAAACTTTGATAAATCACAGCCTGTAAAGCTTCGGGAGCAGATTGCTTTCTCCAACACTACAACAATTTTTAAAGCATGATTAGTAATCATAGCCACTATGTCCTGCATAAAGACTCTGCTACACACACAACCACTATATTGGCTATTTAATTATAGAGAAAACTTGGCAGCATGCTATTTTACCTCAGAAAAACATTTGTAGAATTTCATTTCCCATTTGAAATTCACAAATTCACTAGGTAATTACAAATCTTGGTAAACTCAAACTGCTCGATCAAAAGGAGATTGAATTAGGGAAAAAAAAATTTAAAAATTAACAAATTCACTAATGCAAAACTTTTTCTTGGTCTTTTTCTCCCTCTCTGTGCTTTTGGAAGGGAGTCCTCTTCCGCGTGATGGAGAACGAGCTCATTTTGCATCAACTTCTTAAATCAATTTAGCATTGATTCATCAATTAAACAAAATTTGCATACAACATGAAAAGCCGATATCATTCTAAGCTAGGAATTTCAAAAGCCGATCTCTAAACCAAATCTACTTACCGAGTTATAGGCTTAAAAGCTTTACCGCTAACACTAGCAGTCGGATTTCGATTGCAAAGCTCAAGCTGTGGAGGACGACGACTGTTAACGTGAGAGTCCGCGGGGGTCTCTAGTTAGCTTTAGAGAGAGAGATAGAGAGAGTGAGTGACACGAGATGTATAGTGGTTCGTCTCCCGCCTTAGCGGGAAACTACGTCCACTTGAATGTTACACTAGTGTGTTGAGCCTTGCGGCCCAAGGGGATTACAAAAGATGTAATGGGATGGTTTGAGTTGTGGGAGGAGACATTCCTTTTATAGGTGAAGGAATGCTTCTCCTTTACATTTTCTTAGATGTGGGATGACTAAAATCACTATTCTAGTCTAGAAAGCCTATTTGTGAGGGCAACTTGGCAAGGCCGGAAAGGTGGATTCCCGGCGACGGATTTGCGACTTCCGGATACCGTAGCGTAGCTTGAACATAGGGCTACAAGATGCAAGTAGCGGTTGGGCCTCACCATGGCTTGTGGGTGTCCCAAAGAGGGTGTTACTTATGCTTGGTGAGATAGCAAACTAGTCATGCTAGTAGGTATCTACAAGTCCCCGAAGTCCGCAAGTAAGAGGAGCTTCTTGGTTAGGGAGTTATAAGCATGAAGATCAAGCATAAGTGACCGGGCGGCACGGAGCCCCTACAAGTCCCAAAACTCAGTAAGCAAGAAGGGACTCGTTTAACCCTGCACAATGAGACAAAAAAAACGCGCATATGTAGAATGCTTGTTGTATCGGTTACCGTTCGTATTAATGGAATGTGAAAAGAATTCAATTTGTAGCGAATAACAAATGGTAGAAGAATTCAATATTCCATTAATGTGTATGAACATGTAAAATATTGGTAGTTGTATATGTGGATCTTATGGCCATATAACACGCACAATAGATAGTGGCAAGTGCAATCGGTGTCCAAAGTAATTTTGTGGGAGTAGTCTCGGTGACATAGAATGAAGCGTTTGTGAACTTGGGGCTTAACTAAAACATGTTGGACATGATCGAGCAAGTTGGGTTGTTCAAGCAAGTTGGGTGTAGTTGAGTGTGTAGGCGCTGTGCGAGCATGCGAGGCGTGGCCCAATCGCAAGTCGTGGCCATACTCGATACCCAAGTGAGTCGTAACCTGAGCAAGTCGTTTATCCGAGCATGTTTAATTAAGTCGTAAGTGTCACAAGCTTCTAGATGCATGTCACATGAAAGTGCATTTAAGCATGTATGTGTGTAGCATGTACTTGTAGTAAAGTTGCTAATGACATTTTGTAGGCATATGCTTAATGGAGACATGTATAGTCATGGCAAACGCTCTAATTGTAAGAGCGCAAGAGATAAGATAGAGTGACTTATCTTATACCGAGCATGACGGTCCATTGCATCGGCGAAGCACCATAGTAGAAAGCTAATGATTTCGTAGACTGAAACGGTACTTGTGCCTCCTTAACATAAGAGAAATGATTAATAATCAATCCATGTAGTTTAATTGATTAAACATGTGTATATGTAGCCTCGCGTTACAATGTTAAAAATTCTACAACTCTACGCAATTGCTATCTCACATATACGCACAACGTCAATTTACCATTTACACGATTGAATTTCTTAAGCATGGCCATGTGCAAATTTGTACTATATTTGAATCATGTGAAGCAAAAAATCTGAGATCTTAGGTATTGTGCGGTCAAGATGTGTGACCAAACATCACTAAGTATCAAGGATAATTTAAAGAACTCACAGTAAGGCCATGTCCATGAGGTCAATAAAATATGGCGGCGAGTCTTGTTTTAGAAGTCTAATGCTAGTGAAAGCATGAATAATGAGCTAGTCTCTGATGCATGCACAGCAGCTATTCTCTAGAAGAGGACCAAGGAGTGGCCACTGATACCTTGATAAAGATGTGTATAATAATATGGGAATAATGCATCAATGGCTGTTGGCCACAAAGTTGATAGATAAGGTTAAAGTAAGACCATGCATGTTGATACGTGGTACTGGGCCAGCACCATATTGTCATGTGAACACATGAAACTAGAACATGTGAAGTATATGTATGGCTAGCAACAATTAATGAATGATGGTCTTTGTAAATGCCACGTGCAGAGATGTTATAGATAGTAATTACCCACTTCTGATAGAGCATAGACATACGTGTGCATGTATGTAACATAGGCACGATGACATTCCAATTATGGCATTCAAATAAGATTGAATGCATGGGTCCTATCAGGCTATCACGTAGGCACGTGTATGAACACATATATAACCTACCAAAGACATGCATGAATGGCAGACCGCGTTGCAGATATGCATAATATAGGATAAGGACTTAGCTTTTCTACTGCGACACTGCTTAGCAGGTCCGGCTCAAAGAGGCTTGCTGTTATGAGTCGAGTATTAGAGATGGCGCTACTGAGTGTCTGAACGGGTCACCGAGATGATGGGTCATGAGATGGTTGGAGCTGATTGTGCTGTGATTGTAGTTAGGCGGTGCCGCTGACGGAAGCCTGGCAGAGGATTTGTTCAGCGGAACTTGGCCAGCGAAGGCTTGGGACATTAGCGGAAAGGCTTTTGTTAGCGTTTGGAGCTAGCTGTCGTGCTTGGTCGGTGGGATTCGCTATTGGCATTGGCGGTGTAGCCTAGTGGAGGAGAAGTTCGGCGGAGCGGACCTCGCTGATGGAGCTTTGGTCGGTGGAGGAGAAGCTCAGCGGTGAACAGTCCAGCGGAAGAGAAGTTCGGCGGAGTGGAGCGGAGCTCAGCTAGCGGACCTCGTGGATGGAGCTCTGGTCGGCGGAAGAGAAGCTCAGCGGTGAACAGTCCAGCGGAGGTGAAGTTCGGTGGAGCGGAGCGGAGCTCAGCTAGCGGACCTCGTGGATGGAGCTCGGAGCTCAGGGGAGGTTTGAGTTCGGCAGAGCTTCAGATTCGGCGGTGCTTGAGTTCGGCGGAGGTTTTGCTGGTCAGCGGAGGAGCATGTCTGATCGATTGAAAGAGAAACCAGTGGCCGACAGAGACGAGCTGAAGAAGTGCCGCTGATGGTGCTCTGGCGGAGCAGTTGAGGCTAGCGACACTCAGCGGCAGAGTTCAGTGGTGACTCCCAACGGAGGAGTTCTGCGGTGAATCTCGTCGGTGAAAACCAGTGGAGGAGGGCTGGCGGAGCGGAGCGGAGGTTGCTGACCACTAGGCATAGCTAGCGGTGGTTTGCCGCCGGTGTTGATGATCGAAGAATGGCCATGGGTGTTCAGCGAAGCTTTCTGGGTGTCCAGAGTAAATAGCCGCTCAAATTTTTTTTTTTTGAAGTTGGCGTTGACCATTTGTTGACCACGTTTGTTCGTCATTGACCGAACTTGATCATCCCTGAAGGGTGTTGAACGGCTCAAGTTATGAGTGGGTGTAGCGTTGACTTTTCTTTAACTTGAAACCTTGTAACTTAGCAAGCACTAGGAACAAATTTATGTTGAAAAATTTTGTTACCGCCAAGGATTGGGCTGGGTGCAATGCTTGCTAGCGGTTTATATAATAATTCAAAGAAGAAAAAAAAGAAAATGGCAGTGAGCAATTTTGATAACTCAAAGAAGAGAAGAAAGAACTCTTTTGAGCTTCGTTAAGATGACTTAACTCAATGGTAAGTGACGAAGCCTTTGTGTTGGCTTCCCACAGACGGCGCCAATGTTAACGTTAGTGATCCGTGGGATCTCTAGTTAGCTTTAGAGAGAGAGAGAGAGAGAGAGAGAGTGAGTGACACAAGATGTATAGTGGTTCGTCTCCCGCCTTAGCGAAAAACTACGTCCACTTGAATGTTACACTAGTGTGTTGAGCCTTGCGGCCTAAGGGGATTACAAAAGATGTAATGGGATGGTTTGAGTTGTGGGAGGAGACATTCCTTTTATAGGTGAAGGAATGCTTCTCCTTTACATTTTCTTAGATGTGGGATGACTAAAATCACTATTCTAGTCTAGAAAGCCTATTTGTGAGGGCAACTTGGCAAGGCCGGAAAGGTGGCTTCCCAGTGACGGATTTGCAACTTCCGGATACCGTTGCGTAGCTTGAACATAGGGCTACAAGATGCAAGTAGCAGTTGGGCCTCACCATGGCTTGTGGGTGTCCCAAAGAGGGTGTTACTTATGCTTGGTGAGATAGCAAACTAGTCATGCTAGTAGGTATCTACAACGACTATGAACGTAGAAGGAGTACAATCAAAACACACCTGAGATGGAGGAATCTAATGGAATCGTTGAGGGAGCCTGAGCTGGAGACGTGGCCGATGGAGTTGAGATGAAGAGGAGAGAATTAGAGATCTTGTTCTAGTCGGCGTCGTGCATCAGAGATCTAGTTTGTGCGTTGGAGATCCAGTCGCGAAACTGCGTCGGAGGTTTAATTCCAGTCGCCGACGTGATGGTGGAGAGAAAATGTGTTTCGCCGGAGAGAGAGAGAGAGAGAGAGAGAGAGATATATATATATATATATATATATCAGAATTTCTTTTTTTTTTTATAATTGCTGAGAGATATTAGAAATTTTTATTTGTTATAAGGTGGATGAGCAAAATTGTCATTGCTGAAAATAATTTGGGTTTGAAATGGCCTTATGTGTACAAAAATTAATAGGTGACCTTATGGCTAATTAAAGTTTCAAAATGACACTTGTGAGTAATTTTCTATAGAGTATACATGTTGAGCAATACTTTCTTTTCATTGATAATTAAAATTGGGACAATTCTTAGGTTCACCCCTAGGGTGAACTAGCATATTCACCCTTGTTGTCGACTAACGTACTTTTACTTAATAAATTTATAATCCAAGCTTTCATGTTGTATAACGTAATACAAAGATTAGCTCTGTAAAAAATAAATCAAATTGAAGACTTTTTACTTATTCATTTCTATGAAATACATAGAAGGTTCATCATAATAGTAGTAAGTGTTTGTTAGAACCATCCATTTGTTTGGTTCAATTAGATAATTAAACGATTTCCGATTCGATTGAGTTTTTACTGAGATGATCTTTAAATGCTAATTTAAGATATGGACCGTTGAATTATAAATTTATTAAGTAAAAGTACGTTAATCAACAATGGAGGTGAATATGCTAGTTCATCCTAGGGGTGAACTTAAGAATTGTTCTTAAAATTGGATTATAAGAGTTTTTATTACCCAAAAAATCTATCTTTCCATTCTTTCCTCATTAAAGAGTGAACAATTATTAGGTTCACCCCTAGGGTGAATGAGCATATTCACCCTTATTGTAGATTAACATACTTTTATTTAATAAATTTATAATCCAACGGTCCATGTATTAAATTAGCCTCTAAAGATCATATCTGTAAAAAATCAATCGAATCAGAAATCGTTTAATTATCTAATTGAATCAAACAAATGGATGGTTCTAACAACACTTACTACCATTATGATGAACCGTCCATGTATTTCATAGAAATGAATAACTGAAAGGTCTTCAATTTGATTGATTTTTTACGAAGCTAATCTTTGTATTACGTTATACAACATGAATGGTTGGATTATAAAATTATAAAGTTATTATGCGTTAATCGACAATGGGGGTGAATATGCTCATTCACCCTAGGGGTGAACCTAAGAATTGTTCTTAAAGAGTCTAGGGTGGTATGGAAATAGTAAGTAGTACCTACATTAAACCAAAAACCTTGGAGCTAGGAAGCAAATAGTTTTTCCTGAATTTTGGCAACAATTTTGTAATAAGTTTCCCCCTGAGGCCTTTATACATTTTTAATCTGTGAGGTTAGTGTTGATGACTTGATGGACTTTATAAACTTTGGATTCTATATTTTTTGACCATTTCATATGTTGTCATGTTGATGTTAGAACTTGATGGACTATATCAATTAAATTATATGGACTATGGAGTATAGAACTGTAGATTATTGTCTATTGAAGTATAAAGCATGCATTAGTAAACTTGTAAACTCATTGTTATGTATTATTATTATAGGTTTGAAGAAACCAAAAACTTCTCGAGTTACAATACCAAAGAGTAGAAGTAGAAGTGATAAAAATATGTTTTACTGAAAAAAAAAAAAAAAAAAAAAAAACTGGGCAGAACCTAACCGAACCGTTCTAGTCAGTTCGATTTCAGTTTCAACTTCTCAAAAACGCAAAAACGAACCGAGCCCAAATTCGGTTCGGTTTTCGGTTTAGGCTCTGTATTGAACCCACCCTTAGTATTAACATGTATGATTGACAATATTGTCTTCAATCTTATCATTATGTAGGTCACCAATCAGTAATACTTGATTTCATCGGAAAAAAAAAATCAGTAATACTTGATTGGGCCACAAAGTTGGATTGAACGACGAGGTTTTATTCCTAATATCATGCAAGTACAAAAAGGTGAGTTCTATGTTTCCATTTTGCTGGAGTAATTTAGTACTCATTCTTAGTCCATTAACTACAATAAACTAAATTACCTAATAGTCTGATCTATGTAAAGAAACAATCTGTAAGGTTTTAACAGTTGGCATGACTCAAAACAAATCTCCCATTAGGGATGGCAAAAATCCCCAGCGGGGCGGAGCTCCATTGGATACCCGCCCCTAATGGGGGGAGAATTTGGGGATGGGGATCCCAAATCCCCGCTATCTAAAATTGGGGATGGGGCGGGGATGGTATTGTGATTTCCATCCCCAAACCTGCCCCAATAATATATATACATATATTTAACTTATATATTTTTTAATTTATTGTTTATAATATAAATCGCAAATATATACATTTATTACTTTAGTTTCATAGCTACACTTTTATTTTAATGATGTTTTGACTTTTGCACTCACTGAATTATGATTTATGAATTTAATCATATTTTAAATTTATTTGTCGTAGATTTTGATTTAAAAGTTATTTTATTTATTAAATTCTTATTGGGGATTTGGGGCGGGTTTGGAGACTAATCCCCAGTGGGGATGGAGATTGAGAATCCCCAATATATTTTTATTGGGGATTGGGGCAGGGATGGGGTATAGAATGACCCCGGGGATGCGGATGATATTCTGATCCCCATCCCCGACCCGCCCCATTGTCATCTCTATCTCCCATCAAAGCTTCAAAATTATGTAGCCAGCACAAGTATATTAACAAACACAAAAAGTAGAACCCCAAGGGAAAATAGCATAATGCGAAACTTTGTCTCATTCAAGTTCAATGGAGTTACAGTAAAATAAAACAACTAAACTAGATCAATACTGACCTAAAAGCACACTAGTTGTATTAAACATAGCTTTCCAAAGGCTGGATTGGCCCTTCGGAGGAGTAGTACTTTCAATGTTCATTCTGGTGAAAATAAAAAATAAAAATAATTAGAAAAATTATGGACAGAGAAAATATAATAATGAAAATGATATAAATACCTTTTTTTCTTTGGGTTAAAAAATGCTTGAGGTCTTAAAATTTCAACCAAATTTGGGATCACAAAAATTGTTGGAAAAACCTATTAACATGACTTTTCTAATAAAAAAAAAAAACTGTTAACATACCTTTTGTCATCAAATCTCTTTTCTTTTTTTCAAAACATTTTTTATTTTCTTATTTCTATTAGATCCAAAAGTTCTCTCATAATTATTAGGTCCAAAAAGATATTTCTCTTTTAATTGCATTTATTTTTTCCTTCCTCCTAAAAACTAAAGGGCACATGAGAATTCAATATCACTCAATACAAGCTAGTACAAGATTAATATCATCTAATTGCTACATCCATATTATGCAATATATATATATATATATATAGATAAAAGGCCTGGGCAGGTATACGAGCGCAATGGACCTAAGAACCATAATATATAACATGTTAACAGCAAATAAAAGGAAATCACATATTTGTTTATAATGTACATGGTTAATCGGAAAATAACGTAATTCAATTATCTTAAAACTCGACTGAAAAAGAAAAATATATAAACTAACTGTCACACGTAGAAAAAAAACACTGTCATTTATTGTAATACTAAATGCTCTCGTTCATACCACTCCTTGAACAATGTTTACATATGACCATAGAAATGATAGATTACTTATGAAGGAAAATATCTACAAATTTATTTAGAAGAGAAACTTCGATATTATTAATGTTACTATCACTACTACAAAAAATGCATTTAAGGACGTTCGAAAAACGGCTTTGAAAACTTTAGATGACATGCAAAAAAATGTCATCTATCAAAGAGTCATTATAGGTGTTTTTTAAGGACGTTGGAAAAACGTCCTAAAATGTTTACTAGGACGCATGAAAAGTGTCCTTGTATATCTATAAAAACATCATCTAATGTTTTATAGGACGTTGAAAAAAGATCCTTATAACTCGAACAAGCGTCATCTAATATCTATTAGGACGTTCAAAAAATGTCCTCTAATGTTTAGTATGACACTAGCTAAGTGTCGTTAGATCTAAAAAAAGATGTCCTTGCATGTATTGTAGGACATCTAAAAACTGTCGACATATATGAAAAAAAAAGTCCTTAAAACTTGCATATCAAACAATATATATATATATATATATATATATATATATGTATTGGAAACCAATGATCTATGAATGCCATTACAAACCAAAACTATATATTATTGACCAAAAAGTATTGTTTGAATGAAATCAAACACAAAATTCCTAACAAGTTCTCATCTACATCAAATTCCTCATGGCTGCATTGCATGCAAGTCATATTTGAACTGGAAAAATGATAAAAGAGGAGTATTACAAAATTTGTTAATGTTAGGAGTAATGCTAAAAGAAGATAACATACACAACTATTGCTGGCTCTTTTACTTTCCAAACAACTTTAAGCAAGTGATTGCAACTGAGATTGATTGGATAACATACACACACATCCAACCATTTAAGATTAGCCAGCTGAATTTAATCAAATTCAATAACACTTTTCTAAGTACAAATTAAGTATACAGACATAAACAAAGACACTCCTTAGAAAGATTTGCAGAGACTAAGAACATTCACAAACTTTCCCGATATGGGATTCACAAGGTCCCAAGTAGTCAAGGAGGATCAATAAAAACTTATAAAAGACTCTTCCCAAGCTTTATTAAGAGTTTCATAACTAGTCTTTAAGATTCATACGTATTATACTACTTTAAAATTACACAACAACCCATGTTAGATATGTCACAATTCCCTAACTTCTCAATTGACCAGCAAATCTCTCATTTCTAAACTAACAACATCAACTACTACCAAGCTAAGGTTAAGATAATTAGCATTCCTCAATAGGCTGCACTCAAGCTGAAACAATCTACAATTAAGCAATTGACCATGTAGCACTCATAATATCCAACCTATAGCTAATGGTAGAAATTAAGCTAAAACCAAAGGAGTTAGTTCCTATAAATTCACCTGTTTTGCTTTTACCATAATATTAATTCCAAGCTAGCATTTGCACAAACAAAAGGGTTTCGGTAGTAGGCTCAAAGATGCATATTTTTTCTTCACAAAAATGTTCTACATATTGGAGACCAATTCTATGGGAAGCCCATGACAAACCCATAAAACACAGCATTGATTTCTTATCAATATACTTAATCCTAGTAATCAATTTGATACATATTGTTGTGTTTTAAATGATTACTCGCAAGCACACGAATCGATTATAGTATAGTTAGTGCAAGCATGAGGTCGTTCCAACAGGGATTGAAACTCAAATTGCTTCTAACTCAAATAACCAATTGAACACAAAAATGAACAAACATTTGGGAAGATTGAAATTATAACTAAACAGCTAAGAATAGAAACAAAAGAGTTAAGAGAAGGGTTTTTTAGAAGGTTGAAAAATATGAGAGTTGAATGCTAAGACTTTGAATCCACCACGTAGTACTTCTACTCTACTGCTAGCTGACAACCATTGAATTCCCTAGATTTCATGCTAATGATTTCCATACATAAGCCTTATTGATCCCGAACATATGCCAAAGTTCTTCTAACTTATGAATTCTAACTTATTGATCCTGTATAGAACTCAAGTAGCCAAACTATAATTTACTTCACTTAATGATCAAGTTCAAGCAAACATGTTCAACTCCATTAAGCACAAAAGAACTAGAAAATCATGCAAACTAGAATATCGACTATGATCAAGCGCAAGTACGTATTCTTAATTCACAAATCTTTAGTTACAAGATTGAATTATCTTTTGGCATCCTAGAAAACATCTACTCTTTGATCAAGCCTCATGTTCTCCAACCAAATAACTAATAAACAAAACCTAGGTCTTATTGATCCCGAGCAAAGATTTTGAATAAAAGTTCTATTGAAACGGTGATTAAGAGTTTAACATAGTAATCTAGAAATTCAATAGCAATCCAACTAAACAAATAGAATAGTCATACTAGGGGCTTCATCTCAGCCCTAGCTTAGGAATTTAACAAAAAGAAACGATAAAAATAAATAAGAAAAACATAGTGAATGAGGAATAAAGATGGAGGTGACTCTTCTTGCTCTTATTGCTTCCCAATCTGCTCTCCAGGCCGCCTCTTGTGTCTCTAGACGTCCTTGGTTTCTGTCTCATATGTCTCTTTTTAATTCCTACTTGACTTGGGCTTCACAAGTCTTCTAGTCCAAATTGGAATAGATTTCTTCTCTCCAAACAAACACAAGGTTATTATAGTCAACGCAAGAAATTACTCCAAATATGTCAGACACATTCAATCTTGTTCCATTCGAGTGCCTCACAAGTTTGATTCCGAAAAGATATGCAAAATCTGTCAGAATCTGCCTTACCGAATTAGGTTCACTTAAATCATCATAACTTGCTCCACAAGAATGCTAATCCACTTCTGTAAAATTTCTCAAGAAGTTAACATCTGTATGTTTCCAATGGTTTATGGCTCGCCTACTAATTCCTTATGAGAAAGTATAGTTTAATCCTCAAAGTTGACGCTCCGCAGAGGCAATTCTGGAAGCTCAGGATAGCAAGCACGCTTTCAATCATGCATTTGACTTTAAGCTCTAAATCCTTCTTTTCTCCAATTTAACTTACAAAACATGATTACAAGCATTTCTATGCATGTAATTGCATTCTAAATACTAGAATTAAGCTGATCTTCAAGTCAATTAATATGTAATTAATCTATTTTTATTTATTTTGTAGTAAATAAACGAAGTTACGGAAATCGAGGAAAAATGACACGAAAATGAAGCTAATTGAAGTTTCCGACAAAAGGACAAATTGTCAACCATGGTTAATGCAAGCTAGAGAGGGAAACACGACTAGTCTCTTGACAATATATATGGAAAAATTCGAGATTGAGGAAAGAGAGGAAAGAAAAAATAGAAAGGAAGGAGAAAATACAATTGTGTTAATTAATCATTTGATTGATTAATTAATCATTTGATTAATCAATTATGCATGATTGCTTGCTTTAGCCATAGTCCCGTGCAGCAATTAAACCTTATGGTGGTGTTTGTTACGTGGAATTGGATGAGATTGGACATCCTTATCTAGTCTAATCCCAGTTATCCCATGTTTGGCAGCAAGGATGACTCTTTTTAATGAGACTCCACAGTCCCAAAAACACCCCAACACTTTCTACCACAAACCCACCAAAAACCATGGGATTGTGGAATCCATGTTCTACTCTTCGCTGTTCATCACACCGAAAATCATCCTCTCTCTCCAATTTCAGTTCTGATTGGCCACTGGGCAGATCGCTCAATAGAAGAACACCCAACAATCAATCAATCGATGGATTCAAAACCTCAACGCTCAATGCCGGCCGAGACAAATACCATTCCTCCGATCAATCGATGGGTCTCAGAATGTGGGCAACGAGCACCGAGTAAGACGAAGATGAAACTCAGATTCAGACCATTTTCGAGATGATTACGATCCTAGGGAGGGGTTTCAATGGAGTCGGAGAGGCTTTCTCAACTTCCAGAGACACACACATTCAAGATTTCGAAGAAGGCGAAACTTGAGAAGGTTCGCACGTTTCTCTGGGACAATTACCAGATTGAGAGGCTGGAAAGGCTCAAAATTGAAGAGAGCTGGGTAATGATAGTCCTGTCAACACCAAACATGAGTCAGGTATTAGAATAGCATAAGCCTGGCTAGAGGAGTCCAGAACTATTATAGAAATTAAGCTGGGAAATGACAATCCTGTGAAACAAACACCACCTACATGTTTAATTGGGTTTGAGCAATTAGAAACATACATGTGGCCCTCTTTCTTATCTCATTTCCCCACCTCTTCTTGATCCACCGAGACCACATATTGACATTATAAATAAATATACAAAAGTAAAATGGGATTGTCACTGTTTAATGAACAGTGATACATCTCTTTTTTTCCTTTCTGGATTTGCCCTCAAAACAAATAAACATGGGGTTTTATACTGTTATGATGTGACGCTTTTGTCTCTTCTGCCGCTTCGACCTTTTTTCTTTAATTCGTTTTGGGTCTTGGTCGGTTTCGTCAGAGAAGAGAAAGAAGAAGGAGGAGGAGGAGGAGACGGGAAGCTCTCTGGTAAATATAAAAGCTGATCATCAGCTTGCGCATGAATTTTTCCCTTCTCTTGCCTCTAAGTCCGCTCACTGCTCAGGTATCATTCGTTCTTGCATGTGCTTAATTGATCTTGCCAAGGCATTCTGCTGGTTGAGAATGATATTCTGGTATGGTATTCAAATCATCAAAATGTAATCCCAGTCTTAAAGTTTGGATTTTTTTTTTTTTAAGTTTTTGGCTTCTGGGTTTTATGAGGTTTTGAAGTGAAATGGTTCGAATGGGTAGGAAAGTTTGGAACTTTTGGGGTGTTAAATGCCTTTTGCTTTCTGGGGTTTTAAGGTTTTAATTGGAAAAAGGGTGGTGTAGACTCTGCATACAATCCCAGCGCTGCCTCACCTTCCCCGTCATACTCTGGGGAGCCATTAAAATGTATTCAGGTCTTCTTCACTCATTTAGCCCCTTCTAATTTTCTGCATCCTCATGCTTTAATTAATTATGACATTCAATTACTGATTTGGTATTTTAGATAAAGGCTTAGTTTGGGATTGCTGTGCTGTGAGAAGAAGCACTTCCGAACTTGCTATGAAAGAAAGCACTTCCGAACTTGCTGTGAGAAGAAGCAGCTGAGGTGTTTGGTAAACTGTTTTTAAAAGTGCTGTGAGAATGAAAAGCAATTTCTAGGTGTTTAGTAAGTTGTAAGGCAAAAGTGCTTTGGCTGGGTATAATTACAAAAATGGTTATATATGCTAAGATATGCTACTAAAATACATAATTTTGTTTTTTGATTATGTAACCATGCCAAATAAAAAATTTCTCATGTATTATCCTTGTACCCTTGGTTGGACCGAATAAAAGATTTAATTTAAACCCTTCAATATGCATATTATGTTTTACAATTACACAAAATAAGTCTAGAATATTTGGATTAATTTCCTTACCATAAAGTTACTTGAAATTTGCAAATACATATAATTGCAAATAGTAGTGAAAGTGCAAATAAGAATTGCAAATACATATAATTGAATAAGAATGACCATCTGGCTCATCTTGTCTACAAGTGTGTGAAACTTGGAATGGAGGATGAGAGGCGTACAACCGGCATGGAGATCTGTCAATAGTTGCAAGTAAGATCGAATGTCTGAGATCAAACTAAGCTATAAATCATTATGATCCAGATCAGAATCCCCCAAAAAGCGTCACCCATTTCTAAGGGGAGAGAAGAATTGGTGAGACGGTCACAGAGAAAAGGAGAGGATGTTGGCGAAGGAAGAGTGCGACAGAACAAAGGACCTGTCAATGTAAAACTCATAAAAGCTTGAGGACAATCTGGGCAATTCATTATGTTTCATTAAGTCTTACACGTTCTTAACTTGATTCCCGCAGAAGCAGAAATCAAAAGCTGCTATTTGTAGCTTCCATATTTCCACGGTTTAGAGAATCACTTCTGGCCAAAAGCTGACTTTAGATAGTTTACCAAACACCTCAAATAATTTTAGAAGTGCTTTTAGGATCAAAAGCAGTTTTAAAAGCATTCCCAAACTGGGCCGAAGAGGAGCCTCACATGAAAAGGAAGGTCAATGCATTATTATCTGCAACTTTAAATGAGAGGTTAACTCCAGCAGTTCGAAAGCTATGGATATTTGCCTTCTGCAATGCAATATGGTGTTTATGGACAAAAAGAAACAAGTTAAGGTATGATGGTGGTTCTTTTCAACTCAACATTTTCAAGCATTTCTTTTTACTCTCTCTAAAAGAGTCTGCTTCCCTGTATTTCTCCTACTTCACAACCTCAGCAGGAGTGCTGCCAGTTTTTAATTTACTTAGTCTTTCACCTTTGAGGTTAAAATCTCCAAGGTTTATCCAAGTTAACTGGCATCCTCCTCTAGGGGATTGGTTAAAAGTTAATACTGATGGTTCTTTCAAGGGACCTTCAGTAGCAGGTTTTGGTGGAGTATTTAGGGATTTAGAGGGCTTGTTCAGGGGTGCTTTTGCACATCGAGTTATTGTTTCCAGTGCAATTGAGGCAGAACTTTTGGCGGTTATGGAAGCTATAAGGGTGGCCTCGGAGAGGGGCTGGCAGAAGCTTTGGCTGGAAACAGACTTTGTTCTAGTAGTCCACTACTTCAAGGCACCTCAGTTGGTTCCTTGGAAGTTAAGAGTGGCATGGGCTAATTGTGTGAAATGTGTGCAACTCATGCAATTTAAAGTAAGTCACATCTACAGGGAAGGAAATGCTTTGGCTGACAAATTGGCTGACTTTGGAGCTACCAATATGGGTTCTATTTGGTACATTAATGTCCCTTCTTTTGTTACAGGCCTCTATGGACGTGATTTGACATTAGGCACTAACTACCGTTTTAGGTAGTTGATTAGTTTCTTCTTTAACTATTGTAATTGTTCCCTTTAGTTGTTTTTTCTCTGTATTAGTAATTGTTCTTTCAGTTGTACTTGTTCAGCTTGTGTTTTCTTCTGGCAAGGTATTGGCCTAGCCCCCTTGCTATGTATCTTTTCTTTATTTATTAATAAATTCGG
The DNA here is from genome assembly GCA_024704745.1 of Rosa lucieae. Classification (NCBI taxonomy): domain Eukaryota; kingdom Viridiplantae; phylum Streptophyta; class Magnoliopsida; order Rosales; family Rosaceae; genus Rosa; species Rosa lucieae. The sequence continues at coordinate 61,039,266 of CM045496.1, forward strand.
GTCAGAGCGCTGAATTTGCTCTTATTCCGCTTCTAAAAAAAAAAAAAAAAAGAAGGTGCTTGCTGAGGCCAAATTGAGGATGGGGATTGACTGAAATTGAAGCTGTATGAGTAACGTAGCTGAAATTTTTTTGTATTCATCGTATTTCTCCCGGGTTAGTTTGGCAATGGAGGACCAGAAAAGATGAGCTGCCTATTTTTCTGGGTTGTGCCACCATAGGAAAGAGGTAATTGATAATCATTCATTGAGATTATGAGTTCACTTGGTTTGAGCATCGAAATGTCAAACTCTAAGTTCAAGAATGTATTTTATATCTTTGATTAGGAGCAAAACGATCCAGTTTGAATTTTATATTTCTTTTGTGCTTCCCCAGTTTCATATCTTTTATGTATTTTACAAGCTTGATAGTTCATATCGTTTATGCTGATTTTGAATCAATTTGGCACCATACAATCGTGAGCAATGTTCAATCAAAATTTAAGATCCAAGGATACAGTGCTGTTGTCAATGCTGATAAGGATCGCCTAGGAATCTTTAGACCTTGCATTCGTGTATGAATTTCGACTTCATTGATGAATAGAAGCTTGATACCATTTGAATAGAACTTATGTTTTGTATTGAATGGATCCATTAGGCTAACCGCATATAAGATAACTTTGGAGTGATCTTTGCACGTACTATTTCGATCAGATTTTTATTTCATTTTGGATTCAAGCCCATTTGTGAAGAACATTTTTCTTCAAGACTCTGAAAGGATGCGTGTGGTCATCCAATATTACTCTGATGATTGGCCAACAAATTTTGCAAAGCTCGCATTTGAAAAATCTGTGTTTACTAAGACTCTAAAGACAAATGGAAGGATAAAAGATATGTAACAATGGTATTATTGAAGTACATACAGTGCCACTCCAGTGATTTTTTCTTTTTCTTTTCGATATGCTACAGAAAGTCATGTTATAACATCAACTTTGCAGTCTTCATAATTTCCTATTGTATCTTATGCAGCGGAGGTGATCATGTTTGAGTGCAACTTTGTTATATATAAGTTTGTACAGGAACTTCACTTCTTTGTGACTGGAGGTGAGGATGAAAATGAACTCATTTTAGCAACTCTACTTCAGAGATTCTTTGATGCAGTTGCCCTTCTTTTGAGGTAGAGTTGTTCATAACTCTTGCCTCTAGCTCCTTTTACTTTGGATAATTATTTATTTTTGGACCTTTTGCTATATATTCATACATATTTGCAGGAAAAATGTCGACAAAAGGGAGGCATTAGAGCACCTGGATCTCATAATCCTATAGTTCAATGCTTTGATGTGATCATTGATCAAGGGTATGTAATATTTTCCTTATATATTCACTCTAAAGTTAGCACACTCTTCGAGTGATGAGTATGGTTAAGTCGCTTAGATGAAGTGGGCTAGATTTGTTCTTGATCTTAGTTTTGTCAACAATAAGGATATGATTATATAATGTTTCTTATGTATTTACTCTAATGCCTTGTTTGGTTCGCAGAATTGATGACCTAGGAAAGGAAAATCATTACTTTCTTTTGTTTGGTAACCATAAACTCCGGAAATACTTTCTTGACAGAGGGGAAAGTAGGGGGGAAAATTATTCCACTCAAACCCCATGGGATTGATTTTCCCTTCCCATTTCCCAGCATTTATTACAAAAATTTTGGCCAACAATACCCTCTCTTGCATAAAAAATTGGTGTACTTTTGAATTTTTATGATGTTGTTTTTATTTTAAAATACAAGGGCATTATTGAAACATTGATACATTTTTACTTTCCTTTCCGGCACCAACCAAACACCGGAAAGGAAATCAAATGGTTTTTCCTGAATACTTTCCCTGCTTTACCAAATAGAAGAAATGAAACCTGATAGGAACTTTAGTTTCCATTCCCCATGGAAAAGACAAGGAATTGATTTCCCTTCCGTGAACCAAACGAGGCATAAAGTTAGCACTCTCTTCCAGTGATATGGCAAAGTCACCTAGAGTAATAACTTTCTACCTACTTTTGCTATGTGAAGATAATGCTGTTATCTTATCCAATTTTTCTTATAACTTATACTAAAGGCACATATGAGTTGTTACGTGTATATAGTTACTTGAAATATGCAATATACTTGAACCTAATAACATATCAATTCTGAGTCACTTCAGTACATGTTGCATCTGAGATGTTAGCTTTTGATTTCATTCATAGTTTTGGGTTTTCTTCCTAATATCTCATTCCAAGATGGAATATATTATCATGGTTATCTATGATAATACTACGTATGAGCTACATGATAAGCTTAGAGAAATGTTAAGATAGTGGCCTTAAAAAACCTTCTGCGCTATCTTAAAGCAGAGAGGCAAAAAACTTCCATTTTGAGACCGATGTTAAAGCTTTACTAATAGAATGTATAGGGCATTCTTATTATCACGTTGCGTGCGGGAAGTATTTGAAAGATTTGTTTTAGGGATTTTGATTGAACTAGGAGAGGGGGAAGGGACAAGCAGGGCTCGAAACATTGTGGCTCAATCTTAAACCTGGGTAGGTGGTCAGTTTCAATATGGCAGGTTAGTTCAACAAAAGTTAGGAGGTCCATCTCTGTCTAAATATGAAAAGCTGTAGGCTGAACTATCAGATTTGCGGATGAAATATAACCGACTTTTCATAGTTTACCAAGAGACCAGCGCAGCATCAAAAATTTTCTGCATATGAGGTTTAAATATGAGGGGATTGATATAATGTTTCTGTAGTGGTTTGTTATGATATTTGAAAAAACATGATGGACAATTGGTTAAGATCTGCTATTGTTTATTTTGTATAACTGAAGAGTTTAATATGATATTTTGTTATGTCTGATGACAGATCTGCTCATTTTTTACCCTTTGCAACTGTTAAAGCTGAAGAGATTTCAGTGTCACTGCCTGCTGAAATACTTCACTTAGTTATGTTTCTGTTATTAATCCTTAAACTTGCAGTAGTAATTGGTCAAAAACAAGTATATATTCACCTGTGTTCCAGTTTTCATTAAGCTGAATCTTGTCCTTGAATTTTGCAGTCAAGTATCTAGACCTTACTATTGTGTTGTTCCACTTTCTTGTGCACTTGTGCTCACTTTCATATGTCTTGATCATGAGTGTGTTCTCATGTTGCATTTTTGATGCATAAAGCTCGAAGGGGCAGTCATCCTCCTTGCATATCACTCTTAATCTTTGCTTGTCATTTTTAAGGTACACGTATTCCCAGCCACCTTGAATTGCTTTCTCCCTCAATGCAGCTCTTAATATCCTTACATTAGCAAATATCATCCCTTTGCAGAACTCAGGTTTCTTCATGTCTGTGTTCGGGTTAAATTCTGGGAATTCATCTTCAGGCTCCCCATCAGAGTTTACGGCAAGTCCCATTCTCTCTTTATCCGAATCCACATTAGCAAACATGTCCTCATTGTCCTCCAAATCAGCATATGCATCTATGCTCCCCAATACAGATCCTTGACTGCTTGTTCCTACACCATCTTCAGTTTGCTTTCCACCATCTGCTCCTTGACTTCCTTCCATACCCTCTACATCATCATCATCATCATCATCATCATCATCATCTATACCATAAGGGTCATAATCTTCATCATCCACCTCAGGGTTGTAATCATCATCATTATTCCCATCAGATCCATCATCTTCTTCATCCTCTTCATTATCTTCAAACCCTTGTCCACCATAACTTTGCATGAAATCTAGGATGTCTATATCGTGCAGATCATCAAAGTGGATACCGTTAGAGTTTTGGTTGCTCCTTTCATCAACCTTTTCTTTACCCTTGTCATTTGGACCAATACTAGCGGCCTTCATCTGTTGAAATGGCACAATATCCTGGACTTCTCTTATAACTATCCCAGTGTTTCTCTTTGCTATTTTTCTTGGGCTATCTGGCAATTCCTCTATAACTACCCCACCAGATTTTGCTTGGCTAAAAAAGATGTCCTCTATTTCATACACTTCATCCAAGCTGTCCCCATACACACCATGCAGCTCCATATGATCTAAATACAGTAACACCAACCTAATTGAAGGTACACAGCAACACATTGTTATGGCATCCAAATCAGTACTTAGCTTCGTCAATGCTTCATCCTCGGAACCAATCCTATACCAATAATCTATTCTCTGCCCTTCATATGTTGGATCCAATTGCCTCACCATATTGTCTATCTCTACGAGGGACATCTTGTCCTTATCCACATAGTCAAAAAAATTCACATTTCCTCCCACATACTTGTTATCCCTTATACAGCCCCCATGAAACACCTTTATTGTAAAATAATCCGGCTGCCCTGCAAAAAAGTCAAGGAGCAAAACAATTTAGCTTCAAACATCCCTTTACAAAAGCATTACACCAACTAGTAAGCACCATAAAAGTCTACAACGTAATCACCATAAAGTCTACAACAACCAATTTCCCCTGCAAAGGTCCCTTTACAGAAAAAATTAAAAAAAAAGAAAAAAAAAAACACAAGCTAACCAACCATTGTATCGCCATAAACTCTACAACAACCAAAGTTAACAGAATAAAGCCAAAACAGTCATCCTCCTTTGCATATTAGGTCCCATTAGGACCACAACACAGAAAGTAATGTCAAATTTGAAAGCACATGGCAGACCAACCCTATTTCTTTACTACCACCTTGCACATGGCGCCAAACTTATTTATTTATCGGTCCCCAACTGAGAGCACATACAATTCAGCAATTCCAAAAGCATGAAACCATATAAACAAGGAAACACCTGAGCTATATTTTCAAACCCCTAAACCCAAAATCGAAAAACCTTACCCATAACCCAAATTTTTTATGGAAACCGTAGATCCCGAACTCGTGAAAGCTTAAATACCTTCCCCCCGTTCACATAAACCCGTGAAGCTTCGAAACCCTAAAAAAGAACTCACCATAATCGGGAACCTCATCTACTTCGATATCGGCTCCCCTTGGAATCCATAGGTCAAGGTTGTTGCCTACCATGTGGCCACGTCTTCAATCGAAGCTTCGATTCGAAACTTCGACTCAAATGGAAGAGGATTCAGCTTTGGGTTTCCTGGTTTCGTGCTTCTGAGTTTGAGAGATTTAGGATTCTAGGGTTCTTCGCTGCGAGATTGGAAACGGGAATCAGATTTGCGCTTCACAGAACCCCTATTACGGTGTCCTAATTTGGGATGACGGTTTCTATTAGGGTTCTAATTTTGGGTTCTTCAGCGATTGAAAACGGCGTTCTGAGGAATTAGGCAACTCGAATGGGAAGGGGTGGAGATATATGAGAGGGGTACTTTGGGAATTTTGCACGTGGGAAGGTCCCACAAATCTGACATATCAGACGGCAATGTTCCACATCAGCAACCTAAACAGTGGAAATTGACGGAATTGTGAGGAAATGGCTCGATTTGAACAAATTGGAGAGTTTGAAGACTTTTCTGATTAAATTAGAAGTACAGGGACTAAACTGACGAACCCCTAAAAGTACAGGGTAGTCAACAAAATTTTTTCCTTATATCAAAATGGAAAGGGTAAATTTCGCAAACAGTACACCAAGTAAAGGCCACTAATAATTCTTATACACAAAGTTTCAAACCAAACATTTCGGTACACGAAATCTGAAACTCGACCCACTATCAGTACACGACGTCAATTTTTGACACCAAAATGTCCATTATGCCCTTAGTTTCTGTTTTTTTTTAATAATTTTTTTTTATGTTATTTTTTTTCCTTCGTTTTATCTCTTTCTTCTTCCTTCTTCCGGGCTCACTCTCTCGCTTCCAACGCCGCCTTCCTCACTCGTATAACAGAAAAAAAAAATGACTCGAGTCATTTATAAACGAAGGAAAAAAAAATAACAGAAAAAAAAATTACTTTAAAAAAAAAGAACTGAGGGCATAATGGACATTTTGGTGTCAAAAATTGACGTCGTGTACTGATAGTCGGTCGAGTTTCAGATTTCGTGTACCGAAATGTTTGGTTTGAAACTTTGTGTATAAGAATTATTAGTGGCATTTACTTGGTGTACTGTTTGCGAAATTTTCCCAAATGGAAATTCCTTCCAATGGCCATAACTTTCTCATACGAACTCTGATTGACGTGAACCATATGTCCACGAACTCGTATCGACGCGCTCTACAACTTTTGTGAAGGAAGTTTTAGGAGAATCCCAATGTATAAAAAGTCAACCTTTGCGCCACCCCGAAAGTCACATTTTCTGAATGAAAAATTGATCCGAAACACTTCCGCTCTGTCCACGAGTCACGAAACCGTCCAATAAACATAAAATTAATTCCGGAAAATCTTCGGAAAATAATTACGAATTTCTAGGGTATCACAAACACTATTATTTCTTATAATTTTAAAAATAAAAGATAAAATATGTTACCATCATAAAGAAAACTATAAATTTGATTAAAAAATATATAACTTTTTTGAAAAAAATAATTGATATTTTTGTATATTTATTCTAATTTATTAATTTTTATTAAAATTTGATATATTTTAAGTTTCGAATGGTTTTGTAAAATTTTCGGCTGCCCACTTAAGACTAATTTCTGGCTCCGCCACTGTTATTGATGAAGAGAATAAGGAGTGAGTTATTGAGGTATTAAATGAACTCTTTACGAATGAGGAAGTCAGTAAAGAGTGGCGTGGCATTATGATACAAAAGGGGTGCTTAATGTAAAGAGTGGATATCATGTTTATTGCACTCACTAATGATGGAGGAAAAGAAAGGGCTTCAATGTCATCTGTAATTGCTGGAGGCTAGTTGTGGCAATACTGGAGCAAAGTCTTGAAGGTTACTGTGCCTAAAAAATTCAAGGTGTTCATTTGGCGTCTCGTGCATGGTGTTCATTTACCTACCAGGCCTGCACTCCTTAAACGATATTTGTTATGCGATAATATAAGATATCTTTGTTATATATGAAGCAATTCGTTAAAAAGAGAGAAAAACTCATAGATCATTAGCCTTGGTTATAGGCAACTATGTTGCACCATAGGCTTGAGGATCATCATGGATTTTAAGAAGAAAAATAAAAAAGAGCAAAAATGTGTTGATAACGTGTTATAAATTAGAGAAGGGTTATTATCACAAATGATACCTGAACTATACCTCAATCTTATCGATGGTACCTGAACTTCAATTTGATCACAACCAGTACCCAAACTTTTCGATTTCATTTTAAATGGTACCTAGAACCACCTCCGGTCACTATTCCAACTAAAAACGGCATGGGAGGCGATTATAGTGATGATTTTTGATGATTTCAAGGGTTGCGATCATATATAGTGATGATTTTTTGGTAATAGACTTGCCTTGAACTTGTTTTTTTATTTTTTATTTTTTTAGATTTGGGTTTTTTGGCCGGAATAGTGATCGAAGGTGGCCTTAGGTACCATTTAAAATGAAATCGAAAAGTTCGGGTACTGGTTGTGATCAAAATTGAAGTTCAGGTACCATCAATAAAATAGAGGATAAGTTTAGGTACCATTGCTGATAATAACCCATTAGAGAATAAGAGAGATAGAAGAAATAAACAGAATATGGAGGTAGAAGTATGTATTATTCATTTTCATGGACCCCTTTATATAGGTGTTGGGTTTACATTTTAAGGACATAAAAGATGAGATTTTATGTGGACAATCACATATTTATAATATTTACAACAGAGGATATCGATAGTCTTTTCTCTCAAAGTATATTTCCTTATAATGCCAATAAACACCGAATAAAAAAAGCTTCAAGATGAGCACAGAGGAGCCCCCTTTTCCCAAGAAACAGGTCTTTTCACCCCACAATTGCAGGAGTAGGGGCAAAGGTAAGAAGTCCTAGCTCCATTACTGTCATCATCTGGTGACTCTATAATTCTACAAAACCAAAGAAAAACAAGGTTTAGTTTTTCCTCCAATCAATAAACTGATATCGAGGCAACATCAGATTTTATAATTTTGAATTATGTACTAAGCACATAATATTTTATCCAAAGGTAAAACCAAATGTACCTTTACACTTTGTAATAGCTGTTTGGCAGCTTTGTCATTATTGAAATGCGATCGTACAGGCTGTAACAAAAAAAAAAAAAAAAAACAAAGAAACAAGGTTAATCCTAGCTGAAATGAACAAGAAGGCACATGTGCAAATTGCACAGTTCCTTAGCAAGTGAATACATTGACAAAACTACGGGTCAACAATATATGATAACAGCAAAAGATCTTGATCCTACAAATGAGGGAATAAACTTTTAAACTTTTTTGGGGTAGCGAGAAGGATCATATATCAGGTATACAGCTTTGAATAAACTCCAATAATTTCTTGACAATATGGGGAAGGAATACCAACAATAATTGCCATCGGAACCTGAATTCAGGAGAAAGAAAAATTGAACGCACATGACATAAAAATATGAACTTACCTCGAGTATTCTATTCAATGCTTTTGCCAGAGATGGTTTGAGGTCTCCAGGATGGACCTCACCTTTTGCATAAGCAGCACTCAATTCTTCAAACTCTTTGAAAGTGCTGTATTGGAGGAATAGAACGTGGCACAAACAGAACAATTGTTACCAATGTTACAGGAAAAGTCCACTATGGAAGATAGCTCAAGACAACAACACTAAGTTTAAAAAATTGGCACTTTCAGTAGAATGTGAGGAAAATCGAACTAGGTAGGTGAACTTCAACCACCGTAGAACCATTTAGAGTCTGTTACTTACCTATCTCCACCGTTCTTTTCACTGCACTCTACGGTGAACTCATGAAACCAAGGAAAAATTAGGTACTGTAAGTATTCCAAACAGGGATTGTCTTCGACCTTTTCTGGAGGGCAGTAAGCCTTCTTAATCTTTGTATTCACTTCCGCGCGCCTAGGATTCAATCACAAATATAAAAAACTGAATTAAAACCAATCAATTTCAAGTGGCATAAAAGAATAGCTACCAAAATTTTAAACTTAAATATTTTCCCTTCCATTTCATTGGCAACTAGTAGAGGTTAATTTACTTTACCCTTGCCTGAAAATGCAAGTTTAGTAAATATTAGTACCAACCCACCTCTTCATCTTCCATAAATATGGAGGAGGATAGATCACTTTTTGACATTTTCTCCTGCCCTTGCTGTAAACCAGGTAGCATATCTGCAAATCATCATATGAGCAAAATAAACAAAAATTATGTTACTACTCTCACATATCAGTATAAAAGATTAACATTGCAAAAGCTGTAATAGAATTAGGATGTTACGGTGTGACAAGATAATAGGCTTGTTTTTCTTCTTGATGTCATCACAGTACTCTCGTGCGAGCACATTCACTTTACGTTGATCCATACCGAGTTGACAGATGTCAGCCTATAGGAAAAACATCACATGTTAGTTAAATTTCAATATAGATATGTTCCTCTTCTTTTTATTTCAAACAAAACATCTATCTGATGAACCATGCTATATGCTAAGACCGGAAAATCAAAGTATCAAAATAAAGGAAAGATTAGAAAAATAACAGAATATAATGAATCACATTTAGTCTGCAAGCACCACAAACTAGTTCCATCATGTTGTAGGTGGTTGTGGCAATCCTAACCCTAGTGAGGACTAAATAGTGGTAGGACCACAATGCTCGAAGAAATGAGCAATGAACAAGGGAATCTGAATTGTATGGGGACACTGCGTAAGGCATGTATGAATGAACATCTCGACATATCTCATTAAACTAAGCATCACCCTTTTGTTTTATTAACAAAGTTCTCAATAAAACCGAGTTAGCAGACAGGAAGTCTAATACCTGCTGGATTAGTGTCTCAAGATATGTTACCAGGGGTGAACCTAAGACTAGGTAAATCCTACCTTTAAAACTCCGAAAATCATATAATGGTTTATATTTGAGGCTTCGAGCCATATAACAAAAACCAAGCAGTGTTCCTATATAAGTGCTATCGTCAGATGTCAGACAGCCATGTTGGCTTCCTCTAATTGGCTTTATGAGCTTCTTGCCCTTTGCAGTTTTTATTGATTAAGCTTTCTATATTAATGTAAGTTTTTTTTTTTTTTTGTTAAATGAGTGCAAGAACTGAAATAGAATATACTGCAATGTCATCCAATAAGTGGATCTAACATATGCTTTACTCCCTAAAACTAGCATGGCTTCTTCCGAATCCATGCAGATCCATGCAACATTCAAAAAATGATAAAGGCAAACCTACATTCAGTCTCAAACACAAGCCGATGTCAAAAAAAAAATCAATTTCAAAAGTAAAACAGTAAGCACCTGCAGGAAGAAAATATCTGCACATTGCATACACGGGTAGAGGATCTGGGCAGCAGTTAACTCTTCTTGATCTGTACGACCCATAATTTGACTACACCTGAACATTAGAAGCACAAGACATTAATATCGAAATTCACCAGATCCAATACAATGAGAATCACACACTCTAGGTACCTAATGATCCTCGAAAGCTTGTTTTTCCTGGCAATATCCATTACACGCGGCCAGTTCTCATGTGACCTGGCATTGATCTCCTTAGAAGACCACAAAAACTCAACTTTCCCACTGTCCAGATTCATCCCCACAGACCTCCATATCTCAAGAAAATACTTCCCCACAGTCTCAATCTTGTTCAAATCACCCCCCATCTTATTGTTTAGCTGCGCAAACCAATCGGCAATCCATATCTTCACTCTGCAGCCTGCGGCAATCATCTTGTTCACATTAATTGCCTTCAAAACTCCCTGCACAACAACAATAAAGACAAACACTTGCCTAATCAAAACACAGCTAGTCCCTTACATTCCGATTCGAATCTCTTTAACAAAACAAACTCTCATTCATAAACTGAAAGCTCCCGAGTTCAATTACCTGAGCAATATGCATTCTACCGGAGGGCTCAAAGCCGTCGTAGCAGATCGGCTCGGCCTTCTTATCCAGCAAATTCTTGAGCTCTTCTTCTAGGATACACTCCTCCGCGATGCTCCTAAGTAGGTTGTACCTCTCATCCAGACTCAATCTTCACCATAATCATCAACACAGTTTCCAAAATGAGTTCAAGTTAACAAGAATGATAGAGAAGATGAAAGAACAGAGAAGAAAGCGATGGAGACTTACTGGACAGATGGACTGGACGAGCTTGCGGGCTGGTCTTGCGACTCAGAGTTGGCGATCGACATCGATTTGATTTCGTCGTCAGGGACTTGCTCCGGTACTTCGGTTGCCATTGGAGAGAGAGCTGGAACCTAGCTTTCTAGTTGCGTGAGAGGAGAGATTCTTACGTAGAGTATATGAGGGGTTCTGAGGTTTGTGGAAGGCTTTTGCTAAACGCTTTAATTGCGTGGTTTCAAAGCCGAAACAAAAATTAATAATGAAATAATAAAAAATAAAAGTATATATATATATATATATTCGTGGCGGAATTATACATTTGGGCTCTATCCATGCAAAATTATACATTTGGGCTAGTCTATAATGTGTCAAAAATTATACCCCATGATGACATGATCTATTCTTTTACGAAAATGCTTGAGTTTCTAAAAAATTGTACCAAAACTCATTTCCAAATGTTGTGGCATATGACACATCATTGATTACATGGAGTTTTTACTTAATGGATTTTTCATTTTTTTATTTTATTTTTTGTAATAAAAATAAACCAAAGTAATGTATAGAAAATAAATTCAAGATAAATCATTAAACTTTTTAAGAACGAATCATTCATTTGGTGCTTCAATTGCTGATATGAAATCATGATCAGTTTCATATATATGTCAATTCATTTGATGCTACAATAACAATTTGTAATCGATTTTGAAACTTTTTTCTTTTGAAGAGAAATTGGTTTTGATACTATGATTAAAGTGATCAGTGGGATTCTATTAGGGCAAAAAAGTTGGTTCCAGATAGAAGGAATTTTTTTTTTTTAGAATTAATCAACGGCCAAAGCAAATACGTCCATCAATTGGATTTGAGAACTAAAAAAAGTTGGTTCCAAATAGAAGGAATTTATTTTAGAATTGATCAACAGCCAAAGCAAATACTTCCATCAATTGCATTTGAAAGATCTGAGTTCTCAAAAGGCCGAGCATGAATTTTATATTTTGCCACTCGGTTGGTATAGATTGATTAAAACTACCAAACATCTATTATAAAATACAATTATTCATAGTTTCTAACATGAATTTCCTGAAAATATTATAGAGGAAAAAATTGGGTAAACCTTGAACTTTGGGCCTAAAATCAATATGGTCTTTAAATTATTATTATTTTTAGGGAAAATGATCATTTACCCAATTTCAGCTTTAAAATTGCCCACTTGCTCCATTATGAGTTTTTTAACCCCATTTACCCAAAACACTCTAAGGGATTATTTCCCTATTACCCAATTAATTCTTTTTTATTTATTTTTGGGACTTTTTTGCCCTTTCCTTGTTTCTCACTTAGAGGGAGAAGCCATCCTCCACCTTGCCAGACTCCGGTGACCAGTGGCCGGTAGCCGCCTCCGGTGACCAGAATCCGGCGACCGGTGACCGAAATCCAGAGTCTGGTGACTGTAATCCGGCGACCGGTAACGGGAATCCGGCAACCGATGACCGAAATCCGGCTATTATTGCCCCCCAGTAATCATATTATTGCCCCCCAGTAACCATATTATTGCCCCCCAATACTCATATTATTGCCTCCTGTTGAGAGAAAAATCTGCACACTGTGAGCGTAAATGTCACCCAACATAATTTCACTCGTATTCATTTAGTGAATAGAGTTTTAATTATTTCGGGTTGGACCCATTCAAGACAGAATGTGTCTCTTAATTATATTCTCTTGTTACAGGGAAACACCATTTGATTCCATTTATGAAGAAAACAATTGTGGATGTGTGTTTGTTTATTTGTTTTTGCGGCTGCACCCGGATATTTGAATGGGTTGCCTACGTACCCTTGGAGAGGGATCAAGCCACTCGTAGTTCAAGAGTTCCAATGGGTGAATGACCCATTGGAGGGTATGGATTTTTGGAATAGGAATAGTGTTTGGACGAATTTGGTGTAAGTGAACCAGAGATTCGATTTGTTTTGGATTTGTTTGGAAAGGTTGTGACGTTTCCTGGTGTTTGGCAGAATTTGACTGATGAGGTCAGGGATTCGGATTGGATAAACCAGGGAGTCATGGATTTTATTTGGAAAGGCTGAGACGTTTCCTGGTGTTTGACAGAACTTGACTGATGAGGTCAGGGATTCGGATTGGATGAACCAGGGAGTCAGAGATTTTGTTTGGACTTGCGGTTGCATCTAGTGGGTCACTAGATTGCCTACATACCCTCGAGGAGGGATCAAACCATTGTAGTTCAGGGGTTTGTATTTCTGGTGTTGGAAGAATTTGACTGGAGTCAATGATTCAATTTAGGACTGCCTGAATTTTGACTGGTGGAGTCAGGGATTCTGTTTGGACTTGTGGTTGCATCCTAGTGGGTGTTGCTAGATTGCCTACGTACCCATTGTGGGATCAAACCGACCGTAGTTCATAAGAATTTGTATTTCTTGGTTTTGTACCAACTTTTGTGTTAGACGGATGTATATATATTTCTTGAATCCATCAAATGTATTTCTTTGGAATTTAATTTGGGCACCCCGATGTGTTGAATATTTTACTGGGCCGTGTGAATGGGCTTTTATGTTGTCGACAAACGAACTTGGCCGGGCCCGAACATCGAGATAAACTATTTGAAAATGGGCTTGAGGACTTATGAATGAGTGATTCAGCAGGCCCATGTATCGGACACCTATCTTTCTGTTCTAGGCCCTTTAGCTTTAACTTGTGTCAGGCCCAATTGAAATCCACGAGGTTTATCCCAACTTCACTCTAGCCAAACTGATCAGCTGGAGTCCTTTATAGGCGTAGCTAACCCAAGCGGATAGGTACCAAATCAGAGGGAGTCGATCTCAATTCGAATTGGAGAAGGAGACACCTTCTTGTATTCTCAATAAAAGGGGGGGCTCCGCTGCTGTGGTCTATACCCCTTCTCCTACATGCAGAATCTGACATTGCTCCATTGTGAGGAGAAATTGGGTAAAGATCCCATCTTTTTAATCTCTCAGCTGGGGTTTTATTGATCTGAATATTGACAAGATTTCTAATGTCTTTCACTGCTGCAGATTGATCATTTGGCGTGGCAATTGGATGAGTGACTGGTGTGCAGTGTTAACGCAACCCAATTCGATTTCTGGTACGGTACACCATTCTGAATGAATGATGATCATGTATATGGCACCGCTCCATTTCGATTAACATGATTGCCACCATGAAACAAGTGTTCAGATTTGAGTTGTACCCATTTTGCCGTTGTGCCATCTGCTATTACACATTCACACCACCGCTTTGATTAAAAGCACTTGTGTCTTTTCCTATTTTGCTTCTTTGATTGAAAGAATGAGCATGTATTTCTTGGTCAAAATTGCATTCAAAACCATTCTGCAGCCCACTTGTTTAATTATACATATGTATATATATATATATATATATATATGCTTTAATTCTGCAGCACACTTTGACAAGCTCTCACATGATCAAGCTATTTGTCCTTGGCAAACAATTGTTTAATTGAACCTTTGTTGCTGCACTTGTTGTCGTCAGTGCTTCAAAAGAAACAATTAATTAAACATGCCATTGTTTGACTTCATAAGTTTAAGTCTTTATCTGAGCTTTGACCCCATGTTGCTACTATCTTACTAACCACGTAGAAGCTGATTAATAATTAAAGTTGCCACCATGTCCTACTTTGATTATCACCACCGCTTCAAACACAGAAAGCACTCGCAAGTTTTAGCTTGTCTTTTTGTTAATTAAATCACCAGTTCTGAGAACAAATAGATTACTTTAATTATCCTTGTCTTGGTTCCAGAACGTAATTTTTCCTTTCAACTAACAATTAACACGAAAGCTTCTGTATATGCAGGCTTAATTGAGAGCCAAGTCCTGTTGCCAACTCTCATCGAGGTAATCATCGCACGGAAGTTCTAACGCCTTGTATTTCTGTTTGCAGCACTGCCTTCTGACTCTTTTGTTTCTTTTGATCTGCAGGAGACGAAACATTGAGGGTGAGGCTCTGTGTCATTCTGCTTGGCATTTTGAATTGGTAGTTTAGGATTTGTGGCTTTGTATTGCTTGTTTTTTTTGGGAAGTGGTGGTGCAAGGCTTTTACTATGGTGGAAGAAGGAAAACGAGGCAGAGCGGGGAGCTTCTTGTGTGATGTGTATTGCTGAGATTGAAGGAAGATAGTGTGGCGTCTTCTGCAGATTTTTTTAGCGTCGGAACTTGGCCATTCATGAATGACCCTATGTTCCAGCGTTAGAAACTGCAGCAACCAAGCACGTTGAGACTCCGGCCGTTCATGAACGACCATGTACGTCTCAATGCAGGAGCAGATCACATGAAGGTTGGCCGTTCATGAACGACCATGTATTTCTTGGTAGCTTAAGAGAGACTCAACAAAAGAAAGAAGGTTGTTCATGAACAGCCTATCTTTTGTTGACAGCAAGCATTCTGGACCATGTATCTCCCTATTAAAGACGACGGGTACAGCAAGGATGCGTTCTATACCTGAGCTTCGCCTTTGAATTATTGATGGAAGGACCTGCTTTGATTTTGGCAGAACTTGGGTCTCTTGATTGCTGATTTTTTTCCTTCTCTCTTCTCTCTTGCTTTGTTGCTTCTTTTCTCCTGCTCTGTATTTCTGTTATCCTCTTTTTATTTCTCCTCCCCTCGTCTCTTCGTTGTAAGCCTTCTTTTATAGACTTAATGATCAGCTGGGCATGAGGATTGGTTTAATTCAAATTTGAATCAATCTTATCAATATGTGGATGACTCTCTAATTCAAATAAGATGACCAAACACCGTAAAGCTTGGGGTTACTTCTTTATTTGAACAAACAACCTTGACCTACTTTTGAATGTGCAAGAGGCTAGGTAGAGATTATCCAACACCAGTCTTCCTTGAAGTTGTTGAATATAATAGAGTCCAGTTTGATCATTTTTTCTTTGTATCTTGAGCTGATAGCAATTTGAATTTTTGAATGGCCTAAGCCACCGAATTGGTTGAGAGTGTCCCAAGGCTATATGCCTCTGCAGATTTTATCCCGTTTGACCACTTCTTACTAAAAGTGCTGTGCTTTTATTTGTCAAAGCACTTAACAAAATTATAAGAATAAGGACCCCATTTGAAAATTAAACCTGTAAATTTTCTGTCTCAACACCTCCCAAAAATCATATGATTGCCGTCCAGTGAATTGTATAAACTCTCAAAATCAAAATGAATACACTTCAGGCACAATTGATCAATTTATAATCATATTATTGCCCCCCAATAATCATATTATTACCTCCTAATAATCATATTATTGCCCCAATAATCATATTATTGCCCTCCAATAATCATATTATTGCCCTCAAGTAAACCAAAATGAATACACTAAAGACACAATTGATCAATTTATATGTTCAATTGTACACGTTCACTGTTTTTTTCCCTTTCCCATTCTCGGAGCTCACAGTATACAAAAAAAAAAAAAAAGTGATATGCGCACCCAGAAATTGCTCTGGGCACCCACCGGAGTGTGAGGCTGGTGCAGGATTGGTCGGGGAGCGGAGTTGGATCGTCATCGTCTTCGTCGAGATGGGAAGAGTTGGCGAAACAAGGTTGATGGGACCGGACCAGCGACCTCAACCTCAACCACCTTACGTCTTCGTCGCCGTGGGTTCCCCAATTAAGACTTGGCCAAGATCCGGATCGAGAAACAGAGACGAGATGGCCCAGAATCCGCCGGAACGATTGAGTTGTTGGCCCGAATCCGAAGGTGGAGCGCCGGAGCAGTCATGGCAGAGAGAAAGAGAGAGAGAGAGAGAGAGAGAATGGTTCAGGTGACGGCGGCACTCGGAGGTTGAGGTCGAATCCAGATGCAGTGCTCCTATATATCTTCTCTGATGGCGGTGGAGACTTGATGCAGGTGGCGGCCCGAAGCTGCCGGAGCAACCATGGCACAGAGAGATAGAGAGAGATAGAGAGCGGAGCTGGAGGTGGGGCGCGGCACAGAGAGAGAGAGAATGAGAGAGAGAGAGAGAGAGAGTCTGAGAGGATAGAGTTTAATAGGAGGCAAAATTGTCACTATAGGTTAGATTGGGTAAATAAGGTTAAAAAACTCTTGGTGGAGTAAGTGGGCAATTTTTGGGCTAAAATTGGGTAAGTGGTCACAGCCCCTTATTTTTAATCAGACTGGTCCTTGTACTCTCAAACAACATCACCCGAGTCCAAAATTTGAATCTGGGTCCAAAAATGACGTCACTTGCTGAGTTGGAGCTGACATGTGGGCCCACACTTCAGATTTTTAAACCTGAAGGAGGGTAGAATGGACATTTCAAATTTAAAATAATTTCTAATTATTATTTTTATTTTTTCTCTATATACTCTCTCCCTCCCTCCCCTTCTCTATGTCGGCGACCCCTTCTAAGATGCCAAAACCCCTCCTCCTCCGCTAAGCCCAAGAGGCCTCAGAACCATGCCCCCAAGTTCTTCAGCTTCACCGATGATGAAGAAAATGCCACACCATCTCGCTCAGAGCCGCCGATGACGAACAAAACGCCATGCCATCTCACCCTCCCTCTCTTCCAAACTCAGAGTTGACAAGAGCAGCTATCCTCCAAACTCATAGCCGCCGAGACCATCTCCAAAAGGTACAACTACAAAGATGAAGGATCTTGAAATTTACTTTTAGTTTGATCTGGAAATTTTGGATTATGGATCTTGAAATTGCAAATCCAGAGTTGCTTGAATTTGGTGATTTGGGAGGGAGTTCGGGAGTAGATTACTTCGGTGGCGGTGCGAAGATCGGCGGTGGTGAGGGGTGAGGCCAAATTGGGCATTGAAGTTGGATTGGTGGGCGTCAGAGACTTGGGCCACCAAGGCCCGCTTCTTCTTCTTCGGCTCCCTTTCTCTCTCCTCCATCCTCTCCCTCTATGTCCACCTCCGCCTCGTCGTTGGAGAGATCACCGCCGAGGATCTAAAGCAGTACAACGACTCCGATCCCAAGAAGTCTCTGCTCATGGCCATCAAGGGTGAGATCGAAGACAGTGGATTTGAATTTGATAGCAACTAGATTTGAGTTTGGGTGTTGGATTTGAATTTGAATTTGATAGCAATTGGGTTTTGGATTTTAATTTGGTAGCAATTGGGTGTTGATGGGTTCAGAATGGCGTGGAAGAAGAAGAAAGAAAGGGAATTGGATGGGTTCGGAAGAACAAGATCCTCTGAGGTTTTTTTTTTTTAAAATCTTTTTATTGTAAGAATGTCCATTCTGCCCTCCTTTAGGGTTTAAAAATATGAAGTGTGGGCCCACATGCCGGCTCCAACTCAGCAAGTGACGCGTGTCATTTTTAGACTCGGATTCAAATTTTGGATTCGGGTGATGCTGTTTGAGAGTACAAGGATCAGTCGAATTAAAAAATAAAAATTAGGGACCAGACTGATTTTAGGCCCCAAGTTCAGGGGGTAATCTGAATTTTTTCCTGTTATAAAATACAATTATTTTCATTTTTGATATATCTTAGAGAACCCTAATTCACCGATGCCTATGAGTTTCTTCTAAAACTTTATTTGAAGGTATCTGACAAAATTTGACATCTCCACCATCCACTACAAATCTTAGAGCTTGATGAAACAACATATAACATATGTTTGTTTGTTTTTATCAAAATCTATACCAACCGAGTGGCAAAAAATAAATTCATGCATGCTCGGCCTTTTGAGAACTTAGATATTTCAAATTCAATTGATGGAAGTATTTGCTTTGGCTGTTGATTAATTCTAAAAAAAAATACTTGGAACCAACTTTTTTAAGTTCTCAAATCCAATTGATGGAAGTATTTGCTTTGGCTATTGACTAGTTCTAAAAAAATTCCTTCTATTTGGAACCAACTTTTTCGAATCCCACCGATCACTTTAATCATAGAATCAAAACCAATTTCTCTTCAAAGTATCAAAATCAATTACAAATTGTTGTTGTAGCATCAAATGAATTGACATATGAAACTGATCATTATTTCACATTAGCAATTGAAGCACCAAATGAATGATTTGTTCTGAAAAAGTTTAATGATTTATCTTGAATTTATTTTCTATTCATTACTTTAGTTTATTTTTATTACAAAAGATAAAATAAAAAATAAAAAATCCACTAAGCAAAAATTCCATGTAATCAATGATATGGCATATTTGGTAATGAGTTTTGGTACAATTTTTTGGGATCTCAAGCATTTTCCTCCTTTTAAAACAAGAGTGTTGGTGTGGCTGATGCCACATCATTTTGTTTTCATATTTGATAAAAAAAAATTTGTGATATGTAGCACTGCTCATCCTTTTAATGAGCCAACTACAATACAAAAATTTGAACCTAGGGCCCGATCTAACTTTTTGTTGAGAGAAAGAGGAGACTTGTCTTGTCTTATTATTTTTTTTTTTTAAGGACAATGATCATATCAATAGTGTCTCGATTGACGACTATATCAATAGTTTGAGTTTGAGTTTTCTTCTAGGAAAAAAATTGATGCAACTATATATTCTAGTTGCATGAGAATATATGAGGGGTTGTAAGGTTTGTGGAACTTTCTAGTTACTTTAATTGCGTGGTTTCAAAGACGAAACAAAAATTAATAATGAAATAATATATATATATATATATATATATTATTTCATTATTCGTGGCGCCAGTGGCGGAATTATACATTTGGGCTCTATCGATCCAAGCAAAACACATGTATAAGAAAACACGTTGGCTCGTAAGAAAACGAGTTGCTAGCTATGAACATAATTAGTAATAGCTAGACTGTTTCTACACTCACATAGCGATACGTGAAGCATAACATTTTCTATTACTAGTAATTAATATCCCCAAATTTAGGAAGAAAAAGAGTTGCTATGAATATTATAATGACTCTTTCTACACTCACATAATGATACATGTGATGCATTACATTTCATGATAGCTAGGCTTCTATAGAGCTAGGTAATTTCATATCTATAAGTTGAACGGCAGGTTCCTCACCCAAACTCAATCATAAATGCCATTTTTCTTTTCTTCATAAGTAGCATGAGAACTAGTCATGATTTACACACTACCATTAGAATGAAACTTAGCTAGGGTAAATTGATCATGGCCCTCTTTCTATGAGTTTATTGATACGTGTATCTCACTACTAGCAAAATAACAACACACACGGATTTACTGTAGTTAAAAGCCACAGATATCCGTGTGAAATAGAAATACTAACAGAAATCAGTGTGAAATGAGCATAATCGGGCCCACAATAATTTATACAATAACAATATCAACGGAAATCCGTGTGCATAAACACTAGTCACAGATATCTGTGTAAAAACTAAAACATTTTCACACGGATATCTGTGTGAAAATCAATTCACACTGATTTCTGTACGTATTATAAATTTGTTTATTTCGAAATAATTAATTTTTTATGTTATGTGAATTACCGAGAGACGGATTTCCGTTACAATAAGTATTTGATACAAATATCTGTGTGAAAAGAACATAATTGAGCCCCACAGTGATTTATACAATAACAATATCGACGGAAATCCGTGTGAATAAACAATAGTAACAGATGTCTGTGTAAATGATAAAATATTTTTACACGGATATCTGTGTGCAGATCAATTCACACTGATTTCTGTGTGAAAATCGGAAATTAGTTTATTTCGGGATCATTAATTTTGTTTGTTATGTGAATTACGGAAGGACGGATTTCCGTTATAATAAGTATTTGATATAGATTTCTGTGCGAAATGAGTAATACACACAGATTTCCGTGTGAAAATGTTGACACGGATATCCGTGTGAAAAGAACAATGAGCTACAGAATTCCGTGTGAAAATGAGACTACACACAGAAATCCGTGTGAATAAACAACGGTAACTGATGTCAGTGTAAAAACTAAAACATTTCCACACGGATATCCGTGTGAATAGAATAATTAGCTATAAAATTCCGTGTGAAAAAGTATATATGTATATAACGTTAACCACTTATTTGATATTGAAAGAACGGCAGATTGAGTTAATTTTTTTACACCATACCTATTAATACGCTATAAATAGATGAGTAATGTCAAATTTATAATTTTTTATTTTTATTTTTTGGATTGCACAAAATTTTTATATGTCTACTAATGTGGTATAACTAGTTTATTAGTTATAATGAAAAGTATACCTTCCATAAGCAATAATGCGTAGGAAATAGACTTTATCAAAATCGACCGTAGGATGTTATCATGATAAGAATAAATGGTTGTGTTCAAAATTTCAGCTATTTTCGTCGTCTTTTGGGTTTCGATCTAGTAGGTCAACCCTAAACTTTAAATACTACATAAAACTAATATGCTCATAACCGCTCACTCGTAACTTATTTTTTTGATCTGTAAACTCTCATGCTCTCATGGGTAGAAGCTATATCAACTAATGTAAAAATTTCTGAAATTTTATTTCCTCAAGGGTCGGCTCCCCTTAGGGAAGTATAAGCGTTTAAAGGGTTGATCGGTTTTTGGTACAGACATCTATGTGAAATGAGTAACACACACGGATATCTGTGTGAAATGTTAACACGGAAATCCGTGTGAAAAGAATCATTAGCTACAGAATTCCGTGTGAAAAACTATATTAGCTACAGAATTCCGTGTGAAGAACTCTATTAGCTACAGAATTCCGTTACAATAAGTTTTTAGTAAAGAAAAGTATACCTTCCATGAGCAACAATGTGGAGGAAATAGACTTTATCAAAATCGACCGTTGGATGTTGTCATGATTAGAATAAATAGTTATGGTCAAAACTTCTGCTATTTTTGTTATCGTTTAGGTCTCGATCTACTAGATCAACCATGAACACTAAATACCACATAAAACTAATATGCTCATAACCGCTCATTCGCAACTTATTTTTTCGATCTGTCAGCTCTCATACTCTCATGAATATGAGGTATACCAAATAATGTAAAAATTTTAAAAAGTTTATCTCCTCGTGGTTTTACTCCCCTTAGGCAAGTATAGGTGTATATAAGGTTAACCACTTTATTTGATATTGAAATAACGACGGATTGAGTTAATTTTTTTACACTATACCTATTAATACGCTATAAATATATGGGTAATGTCAAATTTATCAATTTTCAATTTTTATTTTTTGGATTGCACAAAATTCTTATATGTCTACTAATGTGGTATAACTAGTTTATTAGTTATAATGAAAGGGCTAAATACAAATTACTACCTTGTAGTTTGGGTCCAAAATCAATTCAGTCCCTGAACTTCTAATTTCATCAAAAACACCCCTGCACTTTCAATTTTGATCTAATAGGTCCAATTTGTTAGTTTTCCGACAATTGAGTTATTTAATTTGATAACGTGGCTCATATATAGCCTCTGTTTTATGATGTGGTGTCGAGGTGGTCTGCATAGTCAATTTAGGAGTGAATCCTACTATTAAAAATAAATAGTTTTTTTCAACAAATAATTCAACTATAACTTGAATCCATAACAAAATATTGACGAATTGGACCTATTAGATCAAAATTGAAAGTGTAGGGGTGTTTTTGATGAAATTAGAAGTCCAAGGACTGAATTGATTTTGGACCTAAATCACAGGGTATTAACTAGTATTTAGCCCATAATGAAAAGTATACATTCCATAAGCAACAATGCATAGGAAATAGACTTTATCAAAATCGATCGTAGGATGTTATCATGATAAGAATAAATGGTTGTGTTCAAAATTTCAGCGATTTTCGTCGTCGTTTGGGTTTCGATCTAATAGGTCAACCATAAACCTTAAATACTACATAAAACTAATATGCTCATAACCGATCGCTCGTAACTTATTTTTTTGATCTGTAAACTCTCATGCTCTCATGGTAGAAGCTATATCAACTAATGTAAAAATTTCTAAAATTTCATCTCCTCAAGGGTCGGCTCCCCTTAGGGAAGTAGAAGCGTTTAAAGGGTTGACCGGTTTTTGGTACAGACATCTGTGTGAAATGAGTAACACACACGGA
This sequence comes from Rosa lucieae, assembly GCA_024704745.1. Taxonomy (NCBI): domain Eukaryota; kingdom Viridiplantae; phylum Streptophyta; class Magnoliopsida; order Rosales; family Rosaceae; genus Rosa; species Rosa lucieae. The sequence goes on from CM045496.1 coordinate 61,062,379, forward strand.
TATCTGTGTGAAATGTTAACACGGAAATCAGTGTGAAAAGAACCATTAGCTACAGAATTCCGTGTGAAAAACTATATTAGCTACAGAATTCCGTTACAATAAGTTTTTAATACAGAATTCTATGTGAAATGAGCAACACACAAATATCTGTGTGAAATGTAGACACGGATATTTGTGTGAAAAGAAAAATTAGCTACTAAATTCTGTGTGAAAAAATAGAATAGAGACAGAATTCTGTGTAAACAATAATTAACATGACTAGTTATATATTACCGAGATATATATCAGTGGTAAATATATATGTATCTCACACAGATTTTCGTGGCAAATTTTTTCCCGCTCACTTTTTTGGAACAAATTCAATTTCCCTCCCCTAGTAGTATTACACACGGATTTCCGTGGATTACTGAGGTACATACACACGGATATCAGTGGTAGAGGTAAATGTATTTCACACGGATTTCCGTAGAAATTCCTCTTATAACCAACAAATTGATCCAAATCTGAAGCTATTGAGTTACTGAAGTAAATTCACACGGATATCTGTAACAAATGTAAATGTATTTCACACGGATATTTGTGTGAAATATTATAAACACGCAGATTTCCGTGCATCACTGCTGCTTAAAACCAGATTGGGTAAATTGAAAAGCCTCCTCCGAATCGAATTCTCCTCTGTCTCCCTCTCTCTCATCTCCTCCACCCACTGCCCCCTCCCCCACCCTCTTTTCCGCCTCCCCCTCTCTCTGCTCCTCCACCCCCAGCTCCCCCTCTCTCTGTGAATTTTGAGAAATCGGAAGGTTTGTGTGTCTAGGTTTCAATGGCGTATTTCCAGAATGATGACCTCGAGTACTTCGTCAACGACTACTACGGCGACGTCATTGAGTTCAGGGGCGGATCCAGCCATAGGCTTGGTAGGGCTCAACTCCGCCGTCTCTGACTCTCTCCGTCCCCGCCTATCCGGTCTCCCGTCCCCGACCTCCAGGTATCTCTCTATTCCAGTCTCCCTCTCCGTCTTCTTCTCCTCCTCTTCCTCTTCTTCTTCTTCTCTTATTACCTTCTTCTTCTTAATATGATTGAATCATGAATCACCCATTTTGTCCAATTTCACTAATACTGTTATTATGACTTGTTTGTGCAGAACGTTATGGATCGAAGTTGACACCTGAGGAGCTCCTGGAGTTTGATTTTCCTCTCAATTTGTTTCAGTTCTAATATGAACTTATCTTGTATGTATATGTTAATTGAGTTTCAGTTCTAATCTGAGCCTCTGCAAATAATAGCTAGTCTCCCTCTGTATATATATAGGATCAATTGTTTGAACCTTTGGAAATGCACAAAATCCAATTGAGTTTCATTTTCATGAGGGTCAGATCTTGCTGGCCACTTTTTCACACTTTCAGTAAAGTTGGATGATAAGAGGATTATAGGAGTTTTAAACGTTGGTTGATATTATGTAACTATAGATGAGTTTGTTTTTGTGATATTGTAGAGGTAGAAGTGTCCTGCTTTTACTTGTTATCTCATATGTCTCGGTAACTTATAAAGTTCATGTTTGAATGCAGGACAAAGTTCATGACCTTCCTGGTGATGATTTTGGAGTCTATTAAGGGGTAGATACAGGTTGCTTTCTTGTGCTTGTGTTTCCTTTCGATTTATCTGCCCTTTGAAAATTGCCAAATTTTTCCACCAACCAATTGGGGCTTTATGTTTCCTATTCCATTTTGTTGTATGATTCATTGTAATGCATAGATTATGTGTTATGAAAGAAAATGGATAATTGCCTGGAACACTACAAGAACTATTAAATAGTGTTTGTTTGCACTTACTTTTATTTGCCAAAAGCTGGTATATGGATATGAAAGTATGTCGTTCGTACTCGGTTTTTCCATTTATGTGGCATTGCCCAATTGTCTTCCTGTACTACCTCTGTATGAGTTTCAATGCCATCTATTGCCTTTATTTTACTTAAATTTGTTTTCTTCTCATGCTACTTTCCGAGGCATACGCTCTCTTATTACTGATGATTCCTTCCTAATTCTTGAAGGTGTATTGTGCAGGCAGTGCCTCTTCAGTTCTTGCATGCTCTACTGGCTTATCTTGGTGATTCTGTTAGTTATGAAAGTGCATCATCCGGTCTCATTAAGAAAACGCGATGACCTCCTCCGACCTCCTCCTCCTCTACTGAAAACAGTGTGAGAACGAAATTGTTAATGCCCGATTCTCTCATTACGAGTTTGCCTTACTATATTAGTTAGTGCCTTCATAGTTGGTTAACGTTTTGACTTGAAAACAGTGAAGTGACAATGATTTATTCAAAACTCTCAGACGCATGTATGGAACTTTTGTTTAGTTTTGGTTGCCTGAGATTACTTCTAATTCATCTTTAATTTGACTGTATGCTAGTGTTGGCATTACTTGAGTAAAGAGTGATTGTTGCCTTCATTCTCAAATCATGGTCGAATTGTCAATTCTATGAACTGTAGCATACCCTTTAATAGCTATTAAATAGCTTCTGATACTTCTTTAGTATGATGAGTCCTTGATCTTTGTTCTGATTTTCTTTTTTCAAGTCTCTTGTGAACCGTGGTATTCTTTTTTAAGTAATGGGCTTTTTGTTGTCAAGCAAGGATTTGATAAGTGATAGTCATCAAATGCAGAAGTACTTCTCCTTTCACTGCCTTAACTCGTGGCACTGTGAGGAAATGGCCAACCTCTTTAAGCAGATGTGCTACCTGGTGCACAAAGTTTCAGAGATGATTCCTTTAGAACAGAGTAGGAGCTTTGGGCAATAATCTCTTCAAATGTACAATTGGGATGGATGAAAAGGCCTAACCTTGATCGGATTTTGGGGTTAAACTGTGAAATATGTAGTTTTGATTTTCTTTCTTTATGTAATTTTGTGTGAATTGTGGAGTTTCATATATTTGTGCATTTGTGAAATGTAAAGAATATCTTGTTATGAATGTAAAGTTTTAATATTTTCGATTGAGTTGTGGATTTGTTCATTTTATTGTAAATATTTGTGGTATATTTATTGCATAATTTTTTTTTTTTTTAATATGCTGTTACTTTTACACACATAAATCAGTGAGAGTTAGGGTATAAGAATTTCACACGGAAATCCGTGGCAATAGTTATAAGTTTTGACACAGAAATCAGTGTGAGTTATATCCTGCACAGTAATCCGTGTGAAATACAGTTTACACATTTGCCACAGAAATCCGTGTGAAATAGAGTTGTTCACACGGATTGCGTTCCATTCCGGTAATTTAGATTTATGGAATTATAGTGGGGCCCACGTTAGTATTTCACACGGACAACATAATCCGTGTGAGATGAGCATTACCCCCCTCCAAACCGCACGGTAACACCAATCTGTGCGTGTACTGTGTGTAAAAGCTATCACACACTGAAATCCGTGTGAGATAGTCTTATTACCCACAGATTAAAATCCGTGGGTAATTGTTGTTTTGCTAGTAGTGTCTCTCTCTCTTTCAAGGTTTTTAAGATAACTTACCGTTTGCATTGCTTTTGCACCTCAATGATGTCGCTTTTGGGAGCGCACAATTTAACCCTGAAATGTCATTAGTAGTATAAGTAAGTAGGGATCGTTCTATTCCGGGGATTGAGGGTACACCTGTCATTATGAAACAATTAAACAATTAAAATTAAAACAAAGTATATTATTTACAAAAATATAACAAAATACATACATATTTACGAAAAAGGGGGGGGAATTTTTGTTTTTGGTTTTCTTTTTCGAAAATAAAAGCTAAGCTAACAAAATAATTAAAATGCAAAAACATAAAAATACAAATGAAATGCACACTACTACAAAAAGTTAATCACACAACACTGATCACACAACGGAACAGAAATCATCTGTTGTGTGTTTAAGTAAACTCTATTGTACAACGGTATTATTGATGTTCTGTTGTGTGAATGTTAACAAAGTGATAACTTTTTTATCAGAATTACATTGCACAACAGAATTAAGTATTATCCGTTGTCTGAGTCTTAAAAAATTTAGTGGCAGATTTCCCTTCACTTTGGATCTTGGTTGCCTCTTGAAACACTGAAATTTGGGCTACTAGGTACAACGGTTTCACTATTTCCGTTGTATGATTGAAAAATTGAGCACCAAAGTTTAGGAAGATTGCTTGAATGTCTTCCCCTAGATAGGCCTAGTGTAAGCTGTAAATATTGTACAACAGATTTAAGCTTTTCTGTTGTGTGAACTTGGAACCGGGCGGCAACATTTTGAGTCAAAATGTTGTAGGCGCCATGTTTCCCTCCACGATTTCATATTTTGATTTTCAGTGCTGCACTCAGACGACAGTTGGTGAGGTTTCTGTTGTGTGAGTAACATTGACAATTTTTTGCTAGGTGTAATTGATGCCGCATTGTGTTCCGAGGGGTTGAAAAAAAAAAAGAGAAGGAAAACAAAACCTACCATCGCGACATACAAAGCATCTCAAACCCCTCTCTCGAATAGCCTCCCCGAAACGCCTCTCTCTCTCTCTCTCTCCGGCACGACCACGTGAAACCTCGATCTATCTCATGAATCTCTCAGTCCTCCGCAAAAGCTCTCTGTCTCGTGAAACCTCTCTCAGCCCTCTCTCCCCAGTTTCCAATCCCACACTTAATTTCAACCTTCTAAATCCCTAAATCCCTAAATCTTCCACCTCCACTGGAAGCCGACTACGATGGCCTCGATTCTGAAGCCGTCCAATGGGGTGAGATGGGAAAACGACGGCAACGAGCAATAGCAGCAGCTAAGTTTCGATGGCGTTTCCGGAGAGGCGCTGGGGAGAAAATCGGTACTAGGCGTCCTAGGCGGGTTGAGCTAGGCGCTGGACGCTCGGCGAAATCCAAATCGACTCTAGGTTTAGTCGTTTAGAGTTGTGCAATTACTGCAATCGCCGTCTCGCCTTTCTCTCTCCGGCACGGCCGCGTGGCCTCCTTTACTCTCCAGCCTCTCCTTGACGGTGATGCCGTGATGCCTAATTGGTAAGATCGAATTTCTGGGTTTTCACTTTTCACTTTCTGGGTAATTCATAATTGTTTCAACTTTCAATCGATCTGTCTCTCATGAACATCTTCACTTTCTGGGTTATCACTTTTCAGTCGAAGTCTCGAACTGGTCATTGCTCTTGGTTGCTCTCTTCCACATTCTGGGTTCAATTGTTCAGTCGAAGTCTTGCTTGGTAAGTTGCTGCTTTGCTGGATATTCACTAGTGTATGATTCTGGGTTGCTCTTGTTATACCGTTTTGGATGATTGAGTATGAATATTTGCTTTCTGTACTGATTTGAGACTTTGAGTGATTTCAAATTTCGCAATTTGCAATTGAGTATGAATATTTGCTTTCTGGGTTCGATTTCTTTTTGCCAGAAACTATTGGATGACTTGGATTGTGGCAGCAAATAATCCAAATATTGGTCTATCAGTGTATCTGTTATTCTGTTTTGAACTTGTTTCTGTTTTTGACTTTTTGGGCATTTGGCATTTGGCATCTGTTTTTCCAATTTTGAAATTGTATCTGGTAATGATAGGAAATTAGGAATCATAGGATTGATAGCTATTGATATTGACTGATGCTCTTATGGATAACTGGACAAGTGCATTTAGTTATGAACTTATGATTTATGAATTAATGAATTATGACCTTTTGTGGCTTTCTTTCTTTGTTTTGTTTTGTTTTTCATTTCTAATGAGATGGATTGGATATTGGATCCAACTATTACCTTGTTATTGTAGTTTTATTTAATATTTCATGATTCTATTTTAATTTGAAGTAATTTGAGCGTGCTATATTTTTCTTTTTGTTTTTTTATAGAGCAAAGATGGTGCAGGCGATACTTCTTTCCCTGTTATAAAAGATCAATCTCAATTTTTTGTTGCACATGCACGTTACAGTAAGGTAATCGAGTTATCTTTGTTTTCTTTTCAAAACATGTTCTCACACAGATATTTCTTCTACATGGGCTGAAAATTTTCTGTTAATGGAATTAGGGGATAAAACACAACTGCTATGTCACCATGGGGATTATTATTTTGATCTTTTAAGTGAATAGACATGGTACTCTTATCCTGGTGTCACAGATTGTCAACGTTTAGATACGAATATTTTTCAGTGCTGTTTTTGGGTAATTTTCTCCAGTGGATTCCTAGTCTATAAAGGGCATCGTGTGGGACTTGTGAGTTGTGACTACTCAATCTTCACTCTATTAGCTGTTTTAGGTCATATGTCAGTCATTATTGTTTCCAGCTTTAGGCTATTTTCCAACTCTCTGATAGTTTGAGTTTTCTATTGTATCCACACGCTTAGAAGTTCAGTGATATCAATTTGTAGGAGATTGTAGTGATCTGACCGGTGTTGCATTTTTTTTATGTTCCACCTTTGTATGTAGTGAGCTTGAATATTGTAAGTATATTTCCTTTAGTCAACTGTCTCTTTTATCTGTTTCCTTTACCAGTACTTGACTATGTAATTAAGATTTATACTTTGATATGTTATGGATATGCCTGTTGAAAATTTGAAATGAGTCAAAACTTTTCATTTTCTTGTTAATTTTTATCTTCCTTCTCAGTTGTTTGTTTCATAATTTCTCATTTTAAAAATAGAAGGAATTAAAGGAAAAGGAATTAGAAGTTTCTCAGATAAATGAAATGTATTTATTATTGATATACTGATGCCTTCAATCTGAATATTTTGAATTAGTAACTAAGTTACTGACATGGGCAGCTGAGTCTGCATATAAACATAATTAGAGTTTGGTATGTAATCCCTGGCAGAATATGCTTATTACACACCTTTTAGCATGCTACCTGTCGTTTCCCATGTGAATTTTAGTTGTGGTAAAGTTGAAGTTTGTTTACATGATTAAGAACGTGTATAAATGTCTTCGACTCACACTATCATGTAACTAAGTCTATTATGTTTTCTGTGCTGTAGGAAACACCTGCTATAGTCAAGTCCTACTATGACAAAAGAATAATTGGATGCCCTGGTGTTGAAGGAGGTAAACTCCTCCAGCTGCATTTTTTCCTTCCCTGCTGAACTTACATCATTCCGCATTTGCAGCTAACTATAATTTTTGGATATATATGTTTGCTGAGGATGAGCACGATGCTATGTGGTTTTGGCTAGACAAAGGCAAGTCACAGGAACGCGCAAAGATAGTCACACACACATAGATAGCATTATGATAGAATTTTAAAAGTGCTCAAGGGGTTCTGTTGTTCTCTTAGACAGTGATGATGCAGCTGCATTAGTGCTAGAGAGTGGGAAGAAGGCACTTGAATGCAATAGTGCCAGCATGTGTATGTTTTTGGAACAATGATATTGTATCAGCTTTTTAGCTAGGATGCAATAGCCATCAAGCTAGCTATAATGCTTTTTTTTTTTTTTTTGGTTTTATGGTATGGATGGATACATGAATGCTACCTCTTTTGGTACATTAAATGGTTGAATTATTGTATTTCAATGCCTAAATCTTATATTGTGCATTATTTTTGTGCAAATATTTCAGGTAAAGAACCAAAAATAATCAAATAACAATCAATTATATTACGTTGTATGAATACGCATATATCGTTAATCACACAACAAATTAATTTTAATCACACAACGGTACGTATAAAATTTTGTCGTCTCATTAATACTCACACAACAGTTTCTATATTTTTCTGTTGTATGATAAGTTAACCAACAACAGTATGATATTACTTTCGTTGTCTGAGTGTCATTTTACTGTTGTGTGAGAAGTTAACCAACAACGGTCCCTACTTACTTCTGTTGTCTGACCACATCGACACAACAATTGAATGCGCCGCATCCAATTTCTGGCATTGGCATGCGCAGAACTGGTGCAACGGTTATAAGCAATGCGTTGTGTCTATGATATTCAGATAACGGTGTTTCACCGTTGTGTGAGTGTACTCATCACACAACATCGAGATAGACGACAGACATGGTGCACATCACACAACAGATTTCCACCGTTGTGTGATGCAGTTTTTGTAGTAGTGGCAAGAACAAAGATCAAGCCGAAATATATGATTAAAATCCATTCAAGTTCATCATTGTTCATCATAGTCATGCAAGAGGAGTTGATCATGTGAAACGTTCAAAAGCAAACAATTTCCCATATTTTACTTTCAATGCTAATCAACCTAAGCGAAAGCACCTAGATTAATCCTATCAAACATGCAATCAAACCCTAGAAAGCTAGTTAATCATGTCATGTTTAACGCATTAAGCACCTAGAAAGGCTATCAACTCAAATGTGCAACTTAGTATGAAAAAGTTCACCTAATTGCAATCTTCTTTGATTAAATTCGGTTTTTGCACAAAACCTTTACTACATTGATTCAAGTTTACACAAAACGAAAAGTCGATTTCATGTTCTTAAACCTAGCACCAATTATATCAAAATCCTAAGTGTTTGCAACCACATAAGATTAAAATACAAAAGTTATCTATCATGCAAATTTAATCAAACACTCACACAAAAGCAACCATAAATCGCAATATATGAATCTGAAAATTATCATTTAATCATAAAATTCCAGAAATTAATAATTGTTCAAACATATGTGTCAACTAAGGCATAACCAACGAAAATTACAAAGCAAAGGTTACAAGGAGAATCGGATTACACCGTGACGAAGATGAGGTGAATGAAGTGATGAATGGTCTCTTGAATTTCGAAAGCAATCTTCAAGGATGGTGATGGATGATGTGCACGGCTTGACCTCTTCTTCCTTGGCCTTGCTTGAACTTCGTGGTTGCCCTAGAGGATGGAGAAGAACACGGCTAGGCTAGAGAGAGTTTTCTGATTTTTTTTTCTAAAGTTTAAATTGTAAAGGAGGGAAGGACTCCTTCACGTTGAGAAAAGGGGAGAATATATAGGGGACGGCCTCCTTGCTCTCCAAGCCGTGTAAAACTCATGGAATTAATCTGAAAATTCCACATAATTTCCTCCAATAATATCTTGCCAAATAAGCCCTATGAGGTGGTTCAACCAATCACAAAATTCCATTTAATTCCCTAATAATCTTGGCCGAAATTCCCTTGATAATATTCTGATTTTATACTTTAAATTCGGCCAAAATTCCTTTAGGGAATATAGGAATGTATCTAGACTTCTTTTGAGCTTTTCTTGGTCTCCACCTTTTTCTCTTTCCTTTTATTTCTCCCTTGAATTTCTCTTGGCGTCAATCACCCTAGGGTTTCTTGATTTTCACGTTGATTACCTCTTTATCTCTCTCCCTTTGCACGGCAAACACATAAAATTACTCTTCCAAGAATATTTTCTTTCCATAAAAATAGCCCTAGAAAATCTCCACCGAAATCTTCTTTTAATTTCTGATTTTCACGCCAACTTCCTTGTTTATCTCTTAGGATTTTACGGCAACAACTCCCTAGGGTTTACTCTTTGCGTCACAAACCCTAATTCCATGGGCTTTTATGGGCCTTTAATCCAATTGCCGAAAATCCACTTCATTCTTGAGAGTTTTTGGGCCTCCATGCGCCACCTTTATGCCATGTCATCATCTAGAGTCTTCATTCATGGTTGGCTCAAGAGTCTTGTTTTGGCAAGCTTTCCTTTTCTGGACAGGGTTTCCTGGTTGGACCAGGAAAGCTTCATTTCTTCATTTCTGCTCATTTGTGCTTCCCTTTGTACTTCATCTTGTCTCCCTCCAACGTTGGCTAGCTTCTCTCTCCATTTGTGAGCTCATTTCAGCTCATTTATGACAAGGACCTGAAAATAGAAACTAGTAAGAAAAATAGAAACTTTCCTAAAATGAAAAATGGCAACTTTCCTAATCTGAAAATGGGAAACTTTCTAAAAATGAAAAATAGAAACTACAAAAATGGAAACTTCTACAAATAGGAACTTTCCCATTCAAAGAATGGAAACTTTCCTAAACAGGGTTTTATTAAGGAAATAACGCAGAAAATGTATGGAAATGCAGTTAAAATGTCGCATTAAAATGCTCCTATCACTCAACTCGTAATTAATCTCGTGCATCCTTATTAAGGTTGTTGATTATGAAGTACATGCGTGAATCCAAAATAATAAATACTTTTACTAACAAAAAATCATGATTTTCACACTATCTACCGTATGTTTGATTCATTAATTGAGTTTCCTATCTTTTTTTTTATCATTTTCATTTCTTAATTTACCCTTGAAATTTAATTTTATAATATTTTGCTAAAATTCTCACAGTGGCAATATATATTCCTCTTAGAATGAAGAAAGACATCTTTAGTATGCATCACTTCTGGTATATCTTAGTGGAGAAGGAGAGACCCATATGTGTCTCTTCTCTCATTTGAGTCATTTATTGTTCTTTTCTTCTTGATCTATTTTGTCAACTAGTCATAACTCATTCATTGCATTTTGGTTGGCAATCACTAATCGGTATCCTTGTAATATGCTATGTAAATGCTTTGATAGAATAATTGATCATCGATCTCCTTCCCACTTTGAGTATATTGATGACATCGATCAATTGGGTTGGTACATTTACTTAGTTGATATGCAAGTCTTAAAATTAAATGCTTGCTTTCACATATGTAAATTCATGTTCAGTGGCTGGATGCGTAAATTCATGTTCAACATGTAATGAATTTTATTCGTGTTCTAAAATGGTAAAGAGATTCATTAACATCATGAGCAATTCTAAGAAGATACAGACCATCTTTAAAATATAATTCTAATATGGTTACAAAATCACTTGCAACACTAATGTCTAATGTTTAAAAAGCAAAGCTTCCCTTGTAATGTTTAATGAAACGCCGGTTAAAAAGATATTAGAGCCGTACGTGTGCTTCTCTCGTTTATATCCTCGTGAGAGGATGTTGCTCTGCTATAGTTGCAGAGAAGTCTAGGGTTTTCCCCTCCGCTTTTTGAGATGACTGCTGACCCTATTTTGAACGTCAAGTGTAATATTTGGATGGTGGCATGGCACAATTGGGTTTGGTTCACTAAAACATGTTCCCGTACATTGGAGTTTCTGGCTTTTATCACCTTTCAGTGAAGATTATCCATAAGAGATCCTTTGTTTACCTAGATTGGCAAGGAGAGTACAAAGTCTAGGCACTAGCTCAGAGAGGACGAACAGGGAGAGGAATATGGCCTGCCTTTGTTGAACTATCAGACTGGACTAGAGCCCCACCTGCCATGTGATCATCCTTGTAATTGCAACAGCCACCACTTTGGGTCAAGTTGTTCGATTAGATGCGACTTGAACTTTATATTTAAGTCCAATGAGGTACATTTTCTGTTTTCATTGCTGCAGATAAAGTGAGATTAATTTGATCTACTGAGTTGGATTGCTGCAAACTTATTGGTGCAATTGTGCAAAGAAAGGTTCTGGTTTTCCTCAGGTTCCAATCGGCCAAAAGAAATAAAAATCGGGAGCATGACAGTGTAATGACAGTGTAGTCACCAAGAAGTAAAGATTGGTGTCCCCTTGGGAAGTGAAGAGATGAAACTTGCATAACTTATAAACGTGCTTATATGAATAAGCAAGGGAATAGGTATATGAAGCATCACACATCACTCTGTTTCTCCTTCTTCTTCTTTTTTCATGGTTTTCTTTCATTCATTTTGAGGAAATTTTACTGCCTATTTCACTCCATATAACTAATATATGTCTGATTTGATCTAAAAGATTAAAGAATCATAAATATTAACAAGTTGAGAGTAAAGACTGCAAGATTAGAGTACAAAATGTCTGTGACAGCAAGGATTTGCACTTTGATATACAGAGTCATTTGGAGCAGTTTGTGTCCCGGTTCCATTGGACCCAAATAAACAATCAAGACAGGACCATCCTATATTGCATTTTGAATTATGACTGCAATTATTGTGAGCTGAGCTTCTTCGATAATGAGTATAAGAACCACCTGCAACTTTAAAGCAAGTGCAGTATGTTCGATATTGTGGGTGCTCTGTAGACTTGGCCTCCATCTAATTAACAAACATGAGAATGAGGAATATATACTTCTATTTTGGAACGTACTTTCTCGATGAGCTCTCTTCTGAGGATTTTTCCTGATGCCGACTTAGGGACAGTGTTTATGAACGTCACTTGTCGCAGTCTTTTAAAAGATGCAACCTGTTTCAAGAAAGAAAATGAATCATAATGCAAGAAGACAATAATAGCATCAAGGAAATCAATTTAGATTGTTAGCTGTTGATTCTTCCTTGAAGTTGCCTCCTTACCTGACTCGCTATAAAAGTACTCTTGATATCTTCTTCGGTCAGTGAACTGTTTGGCGAGCGCACAACATATGCAACAGGGACTTCAGCATCAGGAAAATCTGCATGGTGCAAAAAATCCAATTATTCAAGTCCTGTGATTAGTACAGGTTATGAATTTTTTTGTATACAACTTATGGGATGACAATGGCGTCTAAAATTTCAGGGTGAGAAACTAACAGGGCCTTCAAGTTCAGCTGGTGCTACCTAGCAGAGGACCACAAAAGCAAAGAAAACATGATTGAATAGTATAGTGGATGTACAGAGCATGCATAAAACAAGAACAGTAAATAAAAGGCAACAGTCAAATCAAAGGAATTGTCCGATGTCTACGGTCTGAGTGAGGAAAACAACGTGACAAAGTCTATTTCAAATTAAGAACATGGTAATCATATGATTAACCAAATGACAGGAGATATTGCAACAGTGACAATTTATTTTAAATTGAGACCATGACAATCATATGGTTAGCCAAATGACAGGGGATATTGCTACTACATAGAAAACAAAATTATTATTATTATTATTATTATTATTATTTCATGCAGAAACTTATACCCAATAGAACTAGTTAGAACCAAAATCACCACTAGACATTTTATCAGGGGCGGATCCAACCACGGGCTTGGTAGGGCTCAAGCCCTACCGGGCTTTTTGGGCCCAAAAAAAAAAAATTAGGTATATACATATGTATTTTTTTTTTTTTTGTACCGCGACTTGGAGTCTTGGAGCACAGAGGCTCAGAGCAGTCCGACTCAGCGACCCGGCGATCTTCAAAAGTGCAAGGCTGGAAGCCTAGAACCAGCACCCATCTCGAGTAGTCCGGTCTCCGAGCTCCCCACCGCCACCAGCCCACCAGCAACCCATCTGGGCCGTCTGGCTGTCTCCGTGGTATCTCACCATCTCTCTCTCCCTAGTTCTGATTTCTGAAGTTCTGAGTTTTTATTAGTAAATAATCGATTTCCTGATTTCCATTTGATGATTGATCTTGTGAAGTTGTGATTCTTGTCTTCCATTTAATCTATATCACTATATGTCTATATCAGTTCTGAGTTCTTGTTGGTTTTTTGAAGTTTTATAGTTGAAAACTTGAAAATTGAAATGGGTAATGGCCAATGGTTTCGATTTCGGTTGGTGCTACTGTCCTACTGATGTTGATGGTATAATTGCTAAATTGCTGATTTGCAGAAATGATATAATTGCTTGGCCTATGGAATATGGAGTATGGATACTGATTAACTGATGGTGACATGGTGTATTGATGTTGATTACTTGATTTTATTAAAGGTAATGGTACTGATTGAGTGATTGGGTTGTTAGAAATGGGTTTGATAACTTGGTTTCCGTTTAATGTTGATTTCTTCTTCAATTGCAGTTTGTAACTTTGTATGATTCATGATTCATGAGGAGAAGGCCTCAGACCTCAGAAGCAGAGGGCTACAATTCGTTTGAGAAAGCTTGAAAAAAAATAAAATAAAGGTAATGACATTGCTCACATAATTGTAATTTTAGGTGTTACATATATGTGAATTATAATTGGATTGGAGAGGTAAGGCTCATTATGCCCCCCCCCCCCCCCCCCCCCCCCGACTACGTGTATCATTTTTTCTATTAATAAAATTCTCTCGCACCGTCAAGGTTCTCTACTATTTTTTTTCTTCACTTTGTTACGAAATCCAAGCCCCACTGAAGGTGGAATCCTGGATCCGAAATGATTTCATGTATTGATTCCTTTACATCAAAAACAGAAGTTACCTGAAAACCTTTATACTTAATTAATTCGGTCAACCACAAAAAGTTGGCCACCTCCATCAAAGTATCCAAGATTTCCAGTATGTACCCAACCATTTTTATCTAAAGTTAGCTGGGTGGCCTGTGGGTTGTTAAAATAACCTGAAAATGAGTAATGTTATCATGAATTCATGATGTTATCATATGCAGGAATATTGCAAGAGCATATAAAAGCCTTAAATACAACTCAATGAAAAGTTCTACCAACTTCCATACAAAATTTAAGCCAAATAGACTTGATGGACAAATCTAAAGCAATGGTTTCCAACCTGATTAGATTGAATAATTTTATTGAATGAAGGCATCCATAACTGAGAATTCTCATTGGAAAAAGAGAGTACTTTTGTCTGTTAAACTAGTACATCAGTTAAAACGTGCATCATACTGACATGTCTCCAGGTTACTGCTTAGAGTGTTCTTAATCGATGCTCAAAATTGGTAAATGGAAAGGCAATTAGATTCCCATGCCATATAAAGTCTTCCATGCCTAGGTTATTGTAGTAAAATGCATATTATTCATTTAGAGGCAGACCAATTTAAATTTCTCCGAAAACCTTCCACATAAAATCTTCAGCCGGGAAAGAGTGAACATTGTGAGGGGAGGGAGTGCGATCCACATGGTAATGAACAAAGAAATATTCTCCTTTGGGATGAACAACGCATCACTACAAGAGCTCTGTCTCTTCTATAAGTACTAAAAAATTAATTGAAAATAATCATTTGGAATCTTAGATGATACATGACAATGTTCCAGCAATTTGCAAATTTCAACTATACCCTTTGAAATAGGTTGCAGTCAGTAGTAATACTTGAACAAACTCATAGTTTGACACTGTGCAGCTCCTGCCAAAATTGACAATCAGATTTGACAAAATAACCCAACCTACTGAGTTTTCTACATTCTGCCCATAGGTGGGATAATACTTGGCTGACCAGGGCCTGGTCAGCCCGTCCTAACCAACCACGACGTGGCTTTTTCGCAGATCGACACGTGTTCTCCCCAAACACACAAAAACCACAACACAAACAGCTGAATTCTCTCTTCTTCCTCGGCCATCAGAATATCAGATCCATTCTTCCACTGTCCCTCATCAAATCCCAATTCCAAAATCAATGGATGGTGATGATCATAATCACAAGAAGGGTCTGTGGGCAAAGAAACAAGCAAAGGGGAAGAGATCAAACAAGAAAGAAGAAGCATAAAGGGTTCTGCCATCAGTGTCAGTTTCTTCGACTCCGGCCACCGCGAACAGTTTCTTCGCTGTCTGTGCCTGCTGCGCGCCGAATCTTTGCCTTGGAGTAATTGTGGATTTTCCTTAGGATTTGAGAAGGAAGAAGAGAGCTGGAGGAAGAGAAGGAATTCACTCCATTCAGATGGAGGGAAAAAAAAAAAAGAGCACACGTGTTGGGCTTTGAGAGAGCCACGATAGCCATGGTTAGCACTGGCTGACCAGCCCTGGTCAGCGAAGTATTGTCCCCATAGGTGTTGAATACACCCGTCCCAAGCGGAAAAACATTCCTTTGTCATAAATATGTGCAGACTGTTAGACATGAAACCTATAAAATATCAATCAAAATTGCTACTGCAGAAATTGTCATCAAACGCGGTCCAAGGTCCAAGGTACCTCATGTTTCATTGTTATTTTTCTATACGCAAACTAACTGCCAGAAAAAAAAAAAAAAAAAAAAAAAAAAAAGCACTCTCTAATTGAGTATGGATTGCAATGCAAATGGAATGAACTGCCAGTCAAATGCAGGACAATCATGAGCAAGCTGGCTTCTCCTAAATGCAGAAGAATTGTACATTCTTTTCTTTAAGATTAACAACAAGCAAATTGAAATCGCACTTACCTATCATCGTATTAGGCCCCGTAACCCATATCTCCCCCAGCTGCTTTGGAGGGAGAGGTTTGAGTGTATCTACACTGACTATCTGAGATTCAACTCCGGAAGCAAGAATTCCAGCTGAACCACTATGTTGAGGTCCTACTAGTGCATTCTCAACTGAAACAATTCCACAGGTTTCTGTCATACCATAACCCTGCAAAACAAGCAAACATCTAACCAGTGAAGAAATTTTTAACTCCAAGCTACCAAACTGAGGTAACCTTAAACATGCAAAACAAACCGTCTTCCAAAACCTCTTCACACCCCTAGCATATGCAACACTAGATTATGGCTAGCCTTTCCACTACCCAATTTCAATACTTCACATCAATTGAACATTTTCAGTTAAAAATCTTATTCAAGAAAAAATAGTCCAAAGCCACAGGCGTCAATGACACCATAAATTAGGGTGAGCTTGATTAAGTACCTGAGCAACTACACCTTGAGGAATAATTTTTGCACACTCCTCCATCAACCCTTTCCCCAGATGAGCTGCACCGGACCCAATATGCTTCAAAGATGAAAGGTTGTACTTCTTAACCACACTGTCCTTTGACAGAGCAAGTATAATAGGAGGCACAACCCACAAATGGGTGACCTTGTACTTCTCAACAGTCATCAAAATCTTCTCCAGATTGAATCTGGACATCGAAATCACAGCATTTCCCTTCCGCAGCTGCACGTAAGTGACGATGGCCAATCCAAAGACATGGAACATTGGCAACACACAGAGAAACAAACGGTGCATCTTTCCAGCCACTTTCACTTCTTATTATGGAAGGATCTTGCGTGCATACTAATTGAGTTTCAAGTATTTAAATTGTTGTATGCCTCTATGAATTTCTGTTTGTTTTAAATATTCAATGCATATACTTTTTTGGGAAAAGAATATGGAAGTAGATGAGTCTAGCAGAATGTGAATTGAGGTATGGACATAATGACTCGATTTCCCCGTGGTAGCCCCTTGTGTGGGCATTATGTTGAATATGTGATGTGTGATTAGGTATGCTACAGCTCCCTTCCAAGTTGATGAATTCGGTTTGTCATATAAGGATTGACTTATGATTTTCTGGGCTACACTATGATTCTACTTTTGTCTTGAAAGATTTGACTATGAAAAATGTAATGATTTTATTTGCCAACAACTTACTTTTTATTTTGGACAAAATACTGTTTACTCCCTATACTTTTAGGGTCTCGACGTTTCAGTCCCTAACGTTTCAATTTCACCAAAAAAGTCCATGCCGTCAATTTTCCGTTAAAAAATCTGTTATCTTGCTGACGTGGCACTATTTCAACAGTAAAATGACTATTTTACCCTTACTGACAAAAAAAATTACTTTTTTTTTTCTTTTTTTTTTTAACTCTTTTTTCTCTATTTTTTTTATTTGTTCTTTTTTATTCCTACTTTTTTTTAAAACTCTTTTTTCTCTATTTTTTAAATTTATTCTTTTTTTTTCCTACCCTTTTTTTTTTTACTCTTTTTTCTTTTTAATTTGTTCTATTTTTTTTTCCTACTCTATTTTTTTTTTTACTGTTTTTTTATCTCTTTTTTAACTCTCTTTTCTCTTTTTTTTTTTTAAAAAAAAACTCTCTTTTCTCTCTTTTTTTTAACCCTCTTTTCTGTTTTTTTTAAATTTGTTCTCTTTTTTTTTTCCTACTCTTTTTTCTCTTTTTTTTTAAAAAACTTTTTTCCTCTTTTTTTTATTTTTTCTCTCTCTTTTATTTATTTATTTATTTATTTATTATTTCTTTCTCTTTTCTGTTTACCTCTTCTTCCTCTTCCTCTTCTCTGCTCTTCGGCCTTCTTTTCCTCCTCCCTGATCGCAGCTCCAGTTTTCGGCGAGCATCACCACCTCTCCTAATCACCGTTGGCGTGCCCGCCGCTCCAAGCAAGTGCTGGCCATTCCACCATCCATCCATCATCCCCGTCATGCCAGCAAGCATCACCACCTCTCCTAATCACCCCTCTCCATACAGCGGTTCCAAACCAAATAGGAGCACACCCAAATCAAATCAATTCACCTTCCACCTCCCTTTCTTCGGTGCCAAAACTGTTCAAACATTTCTCTCTAAAGGAAAACTCAAATATCTTATCCTCTTCGAATCTCTATTGGCTCATCATCTCAGCAAACCAACACCAAAGAAACGTTATTGACGTCGAGAGAAAGCTTCTGATATAGCTCTGACACCACGAAGGGGCCAGAATCTGAAGGGAAGAGAACTCGACCATTCCGGTTTCCAGGCGTGGCCGAAAACTGGAGTTGCTATCAGGGAGGAGGAAAAGAAGGCCAAAGAGCAGAGAGGAGGAAGAGGAAGAAGAGGTAAATAGAAAAGAGAAAGAAATATATATATATATATATAAAAGAGATAACAAATTAAAAAAAAAAAAAAAGAGAAAAGAGGGTTAAAAAAAAAAAGAGAGAACAAATAAAAAAAAAGAGAAAAGAGAGAACAAATAAAAAAAAAAAGAGAAAAGAGAGTTAAAAAAAAAGAGAGAGAAAAAAGAGAACAAATTAAAAAGAAAAAAGAGTAAAAAAAAAAAGAATAGGAAAAAAAAACAGAGAACAAATTAAAAAAATATAGAAAAAGAGTTTAAAAAAAAAGTAGGAATAAAAAAGAACAAATTAAAAAAAGAGTTAAAAAAGAAAAAAAAGAGAAAAAAGAGTTTTTTTTTTGTCAGTAAGGGTAAAATAGTCATTTTGCTGTTGAAATAGTGCCACGTCAACAAGATAACAGACTTTTTAACTAAAAATTGACGGCAAGGACTTTTTTTGGTGAAATTGGAAAGTTCAGGGACTTTTTTAGTGAAATTGAAACGTCAGGGACTGAAACGTCGAAACCCTATAAGTATAGAGAGTAAACAGTATTTTGTCCTTTTATTTTTGATGTTTAATGTTCAAGAGAACAAAAACTGAATCTTCAAACAGATTTCAAATGGAAAGCGTTTCTTTTTTTAGGCATACAAGTATCCTTGAGTCAGATTTTATTTCCCACAATTGGGATTACAGATACAAAACCTGCTGGGCTTATGCTCACCCCGTTTTCCTCATAACCTTTTTAGGTGGTGATTAGTTGGTTTTGTTGAAGTTAGAACTTCTCTACTTATAAGCAGACTTTTGTTATCACTAGAGAAGGATCAAGAGGTTTTGGTGAGCTATGGTGTATACTTATTATAGGCTAGTTTAAATCAGAAGCTAGATGTATTTGGCATTAGATAGCTAGCCTAATTGATATTTTGATGTTATGTTTAGGGTCAGAATGTAGCTAGTTTTCATTAGCTACTTACCTGGAGCATGAATAGCCAAATGGGATTGTAATATTTATTGTATCCTTGTTGTATTCCCATGTACACTCTCTAATATTCAGTAGCTATTTATTAGGCTTGTAAGGTTGCCTTTTACTGTGCCTCTCAATTATAAGTTCAACTGCATTTTAGAAATTCCATTAGTTTGCAGCCTATTTTCCCATCCATTGTTTGAGTCCTCTACAAGGCATGTTTTCATATGAACTTCTTTTATATCAAAATATACCTTTCAAGGTTTCCCACAAAGTAGTTTTTAACCAAGACAAACTAACTTTAAAAATTGAAACTTCATTTTGAAGTGAAAAACAGTTTTGCTTAATTTCTGAGAAAACTGCTGATCTGCTCACTTTGAGTTTTGTTTACCCTACTTACTGATCTTCAGTTTTCCTGAATTATTGATTATTTAACAAAGGATCTAGAAAGTTTCATCTCATTCCAACATAAAGTGAACTTTCGGTGAATTTTTCAAGTTTGGTCTGTAATTGAGAAAGTCTCAGAATTTTGAATGTTCCCTCTAAGTTTCTGTTGAGATTTGAATTCTTTTTGAATTAGTCAACCTCCGGTATTTACGTACATTGAAGTAGACATCCCACTGCTTGTTTGAAAAATAAATTCTTGTCATTGAAGTAGACATCCCACTGCTTGTTTCAAAACTAAATTCTTGTCATTTGGACTTTGAATGAATATTTGGTAAAATTTCAAAGTTGACCATGCTACTGAGATTTTTTTTTATATAAAATCTGACATAAGTCAGATTGTGTTCATTTCTTTCCTTGTTTCCGTAACTCCGAAATATATGAAATTTCAGTATGTTCTTCCTTAATATGTTCACTGTGAGTCTGGAAAATTTTAAGTCCATGCCAGCTCTATACAAAATTACAAATGAATTTTTAATAAATTCCTAAAGCTAAGCTGTTCATGCCTTAACATTCTAGTTCACTTATGTCTCCCTTTCGTCATTTTCGATTCTGTTGAATCATTTTTAGTTCTTTCACCTACAGTATTCAAGTTCAAATGTAACATTTTTGTTGCTTGATAAACTTCTAGTTGTCATTTGGTTGATGATACTTACTCTACTTTAAATCAGACTAGAAACGAATCCCGCGCCATGCTGCGGGGCAGAATCTTATTTTGTTTTGTGATTTGATTAACAAAAATAACTAAGTCATGCTTAAATGATATAAAAGATAAGTGAAATGAAGTCGTTTGAAATTATTTTATAAGTGGTTAGGTTACATTGTCTCAACCTAGTTCTAGTTATCACACCATTTTGATTAATACGATCTCAATACAAAAGAGTGCCATGTAGGGAACAAAAAATATCTTTATGACAGTAGGACTACTTTACATTGTTCAAATGTATGCAAACCATTGTTTGCTAAAAAAAAAAAAAGGCATGAAGAATATGAAATACTAATACAAAACTCATATGCTCTGATTCTGATTCAGAAACATCAAAAGTACACAAATAAGAAATGAACAATTTTGTAATTCACTCTGGATTAGTCATTCAGTTTCTCTCTGTATTGATATAGCCTCAAACAGCTTTGCAAAGTAGTTGGGTGTGAGTTTAGTTTAGCCTAGCTTTGCACAGGGCCGCATGAGAGATAACTTGGCCTGCACCAAGCAATTACACTGTCAATGTTTTCAAATATTTATTTTTGGATGATATACTACATAGAAGAGTAGCTGCCAACTCTAAAGTTCATAGCAATTGTGATTCAGTATGTTCTTCCTTAATATGTTCACTGTGAATCTGGAAAATTTTAAGTCCATGCCAGCCCTATACAAAATTACAAATGAATTTTTAATAAATTCCTAAAGCTAAGCTGTTCATGCCTTAACATTCTAGTTCACTTATGTCTCCCTTTCGTCATTTATGATTCTGTTGAATCATTTTTAGTTCCTTCACCTACAGTATTCAAGTTCAAATGTAACATTTTTGTTGCTTGATAAACTTCTAGTTGTCAATTGGTTGATGATACTTGCTCTACTTTAAATCAGATTCTATTCCAAAGTAGTACTTTATTTTTTCTAGGGCCCAAGATTGTGTCAATCTTGGTCGTAATCTTATTTTTTCTTGCTTAAGAACCTCTTAAGTCATACGCCGGGTTTGGGATGTGAAAGCGTTAGATCTAACTTTAGTAAACTATTGCAAATTTTTCAATATAAACTTTTCAAAATATGCAACCGGGTTTTTCCTAGGCTACAAAATAGGGAACAAACCAGCCACCACCGCCATATTTTCGTTAAGCATCATCGTAGTGCGGACAAGCTAGAACTTTCTGATAAATATTCTCGCATTTGATGAAGTCATGTCTATGTTGAAGAATTATTTATCTTGGGTTCATCTAAATTGTCCAGTAGCAGCTACATCATAAACCTTGTTGGATTATGAACCCACTTTCCTTTATCTAACTAGTTTTGATATTTTGGAGACATTGTTGACGCTAGATATTGATTTTCAGTCAGTTGATAACCTATACTAAATGCTTACAACTAAGCAATTAACTCCTAGAACATGCAATAAGTAATCAGTTGTTTTTTTTTTTTTTTTTAAGAACCCAGCCTAGCTAGGAGGTTCAGACCTATGACCGGTTCCATTTATTAATAGTAAATTAGGAATTGGGGGGGGGAATAAAACCTGAACCCCTAGCCTCATAATACAAACCACTAATATCCTCATAGAGATCTTAAATAATAGCAGGAGTCTCCTCTAACCATACATCATCAAGCAAACCCACACTAGCAAGGTGTGCTAACCTATCTGCAACACCATTTGTTTCTCTACAAATGTGTAGAACTTGAACAGATTGGAAAGCGGACATGTAAGCTCTGCAATCATCCAAGACCCGACCCACAACAGACAAATCCTCCTCCTCATTCTTCAGGGCAGTAATTAAAAGGTTTGAGCCACTTTCAATGTCTACGTCCGACCAACCTTGGTAAATACCAAGTAACAGACCCGCTCTACATGCTTCAACTTCCATATTAAATGTTGAGTGAGCATGTACAATGGGCCTTGCTATAGCTGCGCCTCCCACACATGAGTCCTTTCTAACCACTACCCCAATACCACCACTACCATCCACCCCACGAAATGCCCCATCAATATTGATTTTGAGGCGACCTCACGGTGGACACTCCCACTTGGTAAGGAACCGTTTCTGCTTCACACTAGGTTTACAATGGTAGCGCTGAAAATTCACCTAGCTAGTACTTACTGAACCATCCATTTAGTAGCCAAAAAAGGGATCAAACATTGCCTCCTGCCA
The DNA here is from genome assembly GCA_024704745.1 of Rosa lucieae. NCBI lineage: Eukaryota > Viridiplantae > Streptophyta > Magnoliopsida > Rosales > Rosaceae > Rosa > Rosa lucieae. The sequence continues at coordinate 61,084,922 of CM045496.1, forward strand.
TACAACCTTGTTCCTCTCACTCCAGAGGGTCCACAAGGACATAAAAAATAGGCACTGTTGCTCAGTATCCCATTCATCCATCATAGTCCATACCCACCCATATAAATTAGTGGCTGGATGGTCATTAGGAATCAAGTGAAATGGCCCATCATGCCAAAACAATCTTACAGCCTCACAATTTTTAAATAAATGCAAACTAGTTTCAAAATGTAAACCACAAAAGACACACCTGCAATCATGGATAGCCACCATCCTATCTGCCAAAGCGGTTCTTGTAGGTAAAATTCCTCTCATTAGCCTCCAGACAAACATCTTCACTTTTGCAGGAATCTTGGCTCTCCAAATCAAGCTCCAATAAATACCCAACTACCCTCCCACCAGGTTACTCGACGAAGACGCAATAGCTCCTCATCTAGCAGCTTCACGCCAAACAAGGAATCCTCTTTTAACATTATAAGTGCCTTTGCGATCATAGTGCCATATTAAATGATCCTCAGCCTGCCTTATACTAAGGGGAATACTAGCAATCATGCAAACCTCATCTTAAGTAAACAATTCCTGAAGCAAAAGCAAAAGCCAGACATGCTCTTCCTGATCAATTAAATCTGCAACTACTAATCCTTCAAGCCCCTCTAGAGGCGTAGGGTACGGTTTGAAGCCATAAGGCATGGGCATCTATCTATCATCCCACACTGAAATCTGCATTCCATTACTAACTTGATATCGTAGTCCTTGCTCAAGAACTCTTCGGCCTGAAATTATGCTTCTCCACGTAAAAGAGTCTCCTGCCTCCACTGTGGCATTCATGAATCCCGTGTCCAGGAAGTATTTCGCCTTTAACAAACGAGCCAACAAAGAATTAGGTAGTTGTAACAGTCTCCACCCTTGCTTGACCAATAGGGCAAGGTTAAAATCATGCATGCTACTAAACCCAAGTCCTCCTACCTTAATTGATTCACACATCCTCTCCCAAGAGAGCCAATGCAGCTTACTCGTGTTTTCCAAATCACCCCACCAAAATTGCGCCATGAGCCGGTGCATTTCATCACATAAGTGTTTAGGTAGTTCAAAGCAGTTCATCACATAAGATGGGATTGGCTGAGCCACGGCTTTAATCAAGATTTCTTTTCCTGCTGCACTTAGTAACTTCTCTCTCCATCCACTAGTCCGTTTCTGAACTCTCTCAATAAAATAGCTGAAGGCCTCCTCTTTTGAATAACTCAACTCCAAAGGTAAGCCCAAATATGTATCGTATTTTTTGACTCTTTGAACTCCCAAGCATTCAGCAAGCAGAAATTGCTCATGAAGAGGTACATTCTTACTGAACGAAATTGCACTATTTTACAAGTTAACCTCCTGACCTGACACCGCCTCGTACCTCCGAAGTACATCTTTCACAGCTTGGACCTAATCACTTTCAACTTTACAAAAGATAAATGAAGCGTCGGTGAAGAAGAGGTGGCTAATACTAAAGAAACAGAGAATGGTTTAAGTTTTCTCGTTATATTAATTGATTAGCGGCTCTGCCAATATATACAAGAGTTACAATAGCAATCCTAACTTGTAGGAGGCATTCAAGGAAACAATCCCAAGTGACAGTCAATACAAGATTACATCAAATCAATTAGAATCTTCACTCTTAACACTCCCCCTCAAGTTGGAGTGGATGTTAATCACTCCCAACTTGCTTAACAATGTCAGAAATTGATTCGAGTTCAATGGCTTTGTAAAGATGTCTGCCGACTGCTCTTGGGTTTTAACATACTGTGTCTTTATCATCCCCCTTTGCATCTTCTCTCTCACCACATGGCAATCAATCTCAATATGCTTTGTTCTCTCATGAAATACGGGATTAGAAGCTATGTGAATCGCTGCTTTGTTGTCACAATATAAGCTCACTGGTTGTACTTGCCTAACATTCAAATCACGTAAAATATATAGCAACCATGTTACCTCACAGCAAGTTGTTGCCATAGAGCAATACTCGGCTTCGGCACTTGAACGAGAGACCGTGCTTTGCTCCTTTGTCTTTCATGAAATTGGGGCATTACCAAGAAATATGCAATATCCTGTAATTGATCTTCTTGTATCCTTACATCTTGCCCAATCCGCATCACAATATGCTGTTAGCTCCAATAACCCACTAGAGGGTAGAAGTATGCCTTGCCCAGGAGTGTGTTTAAGGTACCGTAACACCCTATAAGCTGCCTCCAAGTAAGGCTCTCGTGGCTTGTCCATGAATTGACTAAGAGTGTGCACTGCATAAACCAAGTCTGGCCTTGTGATAGTAAGGTAGATGAGACGTCCAACTAACCTTCTGTACCTTGATGCATCTTGTAGCAATTTTTCATCACCTTGCGTGAGACATATGTTCTGTTCAATGGGAAAACGCGAAGATTTGGCTCCTAGAAACCCCGTATCCTCCAGAATTTCTAAGGCGTATTTTCGTTGACTTAACACAATGCCTTGCTTTGAACGTGCCACCTCTAATCCAAGGAAAACTTCAATTTTCCCATATCCTTTAACTTGAATTGACTTGACAAGAAGGCTTTAGTCTTTGTGATATCATCCAAACTATTTCCAGCCAAAATTACATCATCCACGTAGACTAAGAGAGCGGTAAAGGTGCCACCATGATTGCGAACGAATAAAGAATAATCTGACCATGACTGTTGAAAGCCGGCAGCCTTAAGAGCTGCCGAAAGCTTCAGAAGCCATTTCCTAGAGGCTTATTTTAGCCCATATAACGACTTGTGTAGCTTGCATACAACAAGTTTCTCCCCCTTTCATTCGAATCCGGGTGGCAATTGCATATAAACATCATCATGAAGATCACCATGCAGAAAAGCGTTGTTGACGTCCAATTGATGGAGATGCCAATTTTGGAGAGCAGCCAAACTTAACAAAACACGCACGGTGGTAAGCTTGGCAACAGGAGTAAAGGTCTCGCGATAATCAAGGCCCTCAACTTGGCTATAACCCTTGGACACTAAGCGTGCCTTATACCGTTCGATGGTTCCATCCGGATTGTACTTGACTTTGTAGACCCATTTACATCCAATGGGTTGCTTGTGTGCAGGGGGAGACACCAAACTCCACGTTTTGTTGGCTTGTAATGCCTCTATTTCCAAGCGCATCGCCTATCTCCATTTAGGGTCTTGTACTGCCTGTGAGAATGTGGATGGTTCTCGGTGCAAGCTAATGTTAGCAGTAGAAACCCGATGGGGTGGAGAAAGATGAGAATTAGACAACACATGAGAGAGACTGTGAGCCATACCAGGGTGGGCGACCTCTCCCGGAGAAGATGAAGGGACGGTGAGGGATGGGAGGGCCGCCTCAACATAAAAGTAGCGCAGTACCGTAGGGACTTTGGTGGCGCAAGTGGAGCATCGAACTGGTATCGTAGAGGTTGGCGGAGGTGAGGCCGAGATTGTGAGTGAAGGTGGAGATTATGTGGCAAGAGGAGATGGAAAAGAAGAGTTAGGAGAAGGAAGGAGATCGTGAGAATTATCAGCGGAAGAGGTAGGAGAAAAAGTAGGAGACGATAGAGGTAAGAAGTGTGTGATGTTGTATGGGATTGACGGAGGAGAATTAGGAGGCGACGTGAGCTGCGGAGAAAATAGAAGAGTGGAATCGTGATGAGGGATTATAGGAGTGGAGGCATGAGGAGAGATTGCAGGAGAAGAGTCGAAATGAAGGAGGAGAGATTTCGAAGGGATAGGATAAGGAAGAGAATCATGAGTGTTTTTATGCTTGTCAACAATGTTTTGGTAAGGAAAGATATGTTCAACAAAAACAACATCTCGAGAAAAGAGGATCTGTTTTGTGGAGAGATCATATACCTTATAGCCTTTCTTCCCATTTGGATATCTGAGAAAGATACACTTAACTGACCTTGGATCAAATTTAGATGGACGTGATGGGTGCGTGGATACGAAGCACTGACATCCAAAAACCCAAAGATGAGAATAGCGTGGTTGATGACCAAAGAGTTTTTCGAATGGGCTTTGTCCTTGAAGGTTAGGAGTCGGGGTTCGATTAATTAGGTAAGTGGCGGTTAAGATAGCATCCCCCCAAAAAGACTTTGTCAAATGTGATTGGAAAAGAAGTGCTCTAGCAACGTTGAGTAAATGACGGTGTTTGCACTCAGCCACACCATTTTGTTGTGGTGTGTTGATGCAACTCGTCTGATGAACAATGCCCCGTGAAGAATAGAAAACAGGAATATTAAACTCAGCACCATTATCACTCCTAACCATCTTAACATGCTTAGAAAACTGTGTTTTGACAAAGAGAATGAAATTGATGAGTAAAGATCGAGCTTCAGATTTACGTTGCATCAAATAGACCCAAGTACTACATGAATAATCATCAGCTATAGTAAAAAATACTTAGCACCAGAATAAGTGAGGACGTGATACTCGCCCCAAATGTCAACATGAATCAAATCAAAACTCGAAAGACTTTGATTAACGTACACTTAACGGAAAAGGTTTGCGAGTTAACTTTGCGAGAGGGCAAACAAAACATAAGTTGGTGTCATAAGACTTATTCGAAAAAAAGGGAATTAAAGAAGACGCTTTAGCAGACGGGTGACCGAGACGTTGATGACACAAGCTATTGGATTCAAGATGGATGGTATTGCACGTTGCTTTCCCTAGAAGATCAAGGCGGTAGAGTCCCTCATGTTCAGTTCCCGTCCTAATCATCTTCCCCGATCGTAGGTCCTGTATAAAGCAAAGTTGTCTTAGAAAGATGGTGATATAAAACGAATCAAATCCCAGTTTGCTAATTGATATGAGATTGAGATAAAATTGCAGGACACATAGCACATTGTGAAGAACAAATTGGGATGAAAAAGTGACAGTGCCTATGTGTGTGACACAAACTGAAGTGCCATCGGGTAACTTCACAAAACTATTAGGAACCGTTTTGTAGGAGGAGAGGAGTTTAAAATACACACAATATGATCAGTGGCACCACTATCTAAGATCCAAAAAGGCTTAGTGCTATTTTGTGAAAGTTGATGGACTTTACCCAATAACTCTTCATAATTTTGTATATTACCGACAAAGTTCGCAGAAGATGATTGTGATTGGGCCATGAGCTTGTTGAGGAAGCGTTGGCATTCTTGTTTTGTGAGAGGAAAGTCTTCATTGTGTCCCTCTGAGGCGCCCTGTGCTCCAACAAGATTTGCCTTGGACTGTTGCAACCTACCATTTGCAATATCATTCTTCTGTTTATGGCACTATGCTTGTGAATGTCCTTTCAAGTTGCAATAGGAACATGTGATGTGAGCTATGCAATATTTGGTATTGTGGTTAGTCATATCACATTTCTCACAATACCTGCCTCCTCCATCGGATCTACAAAAGTCATTTGCTCTTTCAGAACGTCGATCACGATTCCCTTTATTGACAGAGTTGATGGAGGAGTCAGCGGCTTCCTTGTCTACAACATTAGATTCTCGACCCAAACCTTTAACGGAGAAAGCTGCAGATTCTGGAACTGCAGTGGCTTTGTATGCCTCAACTTGTGATTGCTTCTCATGCCGATGCACAATAGCATATGCCTTACTCAAGCTTGGTAGAGGATCCATACCTATTATGTTTCCACGGGTTTGTTCAAAGCTTTCATTCAAACCCATAAGAAACTTCATTGTCTTCTGTGCCTCCATGAATTTGTTAATCTTTGCCGCTGCTTCACAGGTGCATGAAGGAAAGGAACATAGAACGTCTTTCTCATCCCATATCCCTTTCAAGTCCGTGTCGTAGGCCGTGACAAAACGGCTTCCCTGCTCACAGTTGTGTATGTTGTCTTCAATTCGGAATAGGGAAACGGAATTTGTTTGATAGAAACGATCCTTTAATTCCAGCCATATAGTTCTAGCCTCCTTATGGTGAATCACAGATCTGGACATGTTCTTTGTCATAGACGAGATGAGCCAATTCTTTATGAGAGTATTGCATCTGTCCCATTGAAGAGCTTCTTCTTCGTTGATTTGTGACCTTTTAAGAGTTCCATTTACAAATCCATCTTTGTTCTTGATTTCGAGTGCCATCATAATCGAAGGTGCCCATATTGAGTAATTGTCCTCCGCCAAAGGCTCAGAAACCAACATGACCCCTGGTTGGTCTGAGTGGTGGATAAAGAATGGGTGAGTAGAGTTCTCCCATGGTGCTACAGCCCTGGAAGTTACTGAACCCTTCACGAGTTGGTGTTGGGATTTATGTTCTTCGTCACCAGCCATGGGGATGGTTTGAGGAGGTTTTCAAGGTTTCAAGAGCACAATGGCTCTGATACCATAAAGAACCAGAGAATGGTTTAAGTTTTCTCGTTATATTAATTGATTAGTGGCTCTGCCAATATATACAAGAGTTACAATAGCAATCCTAACTTGTAGGAGGCATTCAAGGAAACAATCCCAAGTGACAGTCAATATAAGATTACATCGAATCAATTAGAATCTTCACTCTTAACAAATACTCGGGGCTGCAGTATATATTTTAACACCATTTAACATACCATGATCCTCCTCAAAAGAGATAAGTCGAGACAAAGCCTCTGCACAAAAGAGAAACTGATAGGGGGAGATAGAGTCTCCCTGCCTAATCCCCCTTTCCGGCTACAAACAACCACGAGGCACCCCATTAACCAAAAACGAGTAGGAGACAGATTTCACACAACCCATTATCCACTTCACCCAAGTACTACAGAAACCCATCTTCAACATGACCCCTTCAAGGAATTTCCACTCTACCTTGTCGTATGCTTTACTCATGTCTAGCTTAAGGGCGCAAAAACCCTTCTTTCCCCTTCTTCTATGCTTAAGAAAGTGAGCAATCTCAAAAGCAATGAGAGAATTATCTAAAATTAGTCGGCCCGGCATGAATGCACTTTGAAATGGGGAAATTACCGAGTCCATCAGAGGCTTAATCCGATTAGCAAGAACTTTTGAGTTTTGACCCTAGTTTATACAAGACATTGCATAAACTAATATTGGGTCGGAGTTGATTAACATACTGCACTTTCTTCACTTTTGGAATTAACGTCACATATGTACTATTAATAGACTTCAATAACTCTTCTGAGAATAGAAAACATCGAATGGCTTCCACAACATCTTTCCCCACCAAACCCCTGAAATGTTGATAAAAGCATGGTGAAAACCCGTCAGGCCCGGGTGCTTTCGACAGGTGCATCTGCTTAAGAGCTCTAAATACTTCTTCTTTCGAAATCTGTCTAACCAAAAGAGCATTAGCTTCCTCAGAAATCCCTGGAGGAATGACGTCCAAAACTGCATGGAAGTCAAAAGGTCGCGACGAAGTAAAGAGGCCATGGAAATATTCTAGAACAATCCTTTCCAAATTCTCGTCCTCTATGCGCTATGCACCATAATCATCAAACAATCCATGCAAGCAATTTTTCTTCTTCCTGTTTGAAGCTCGTTGGTGAAAGAACTTGGCATTAGCATCACCATCTTGCAACCAAAATACTTTAGCACGTTGCCTCCAAAATAGTAGTTCTTGTTGTAACAGATTATTCAATTTGGCTTCCAACTCAAATTTGAGTTCAATAGGAGGAGTAAATTGCGTGCTATCATAGAACACCGCCAACTTAGCCCTTGTGTCTTCAATATTTCGTTTCAGACTCCCAAACTGGTTAGAACTCCATTCCTCAAGTGCTTTCCTGGTCAAATTAATCTTGTTGCAAATTTTTAAAAATGGATTAGACCCTACGCCCTTCTCCCAACCAGACTCCACAACTTTTTTACACTCCTCCTCTTTCAGCCAAAATTCTTCAAACCGGAATCTTTTCTTCCGTTTTCTTCGCCGTTGCCTGATCTCCCGAATTTCAAATAATATGGGTAAATAGTCTGACGTGCTGGGGTTGAGATGAACCACTCTAGAAGCCCCAAAAAAGTCTTTCCACCGTTGGCATGCCACAAACCTATCCAATCTTATCTTAATCAAATGTCCACTCCTGATGCCCTGCCAGGTAAATTTAGGTCCAACAAATTTCACATCCGATAGACAGAAATCCAATGCCTCCACAAGTCCCAATATCTGTCTAAAATTCCGAACCACACCACCTTCCTTATCAGCCATAAGGCCCTGTTTGGTTGGTGGAAAGGAAAGGAATCATTTTCCTTTCCATATCCTGGGGGGGAGGAACCAATTTCCTCCACTTTTTCCTTTCCTTTGGGAACCAATTTCCCTTCCTTGGCTGTCCCAAACGCAGGAAATGAAACACTTTTCTTTCCCAATGCCCAGATTCTGGGAAACAAACATGGCCTAAGAGTAATCTCATTCAGGTCTCCACCAATCACCCGTTCCCATGCAAACTAAGTGTTCTCAACAATGCCCAGGATAAGTGTCTATTATTCAATTTTGGTTGCCAATAAAATCTCGTAAATCGCCACCGTTTCGGGTCTGAGCTCTCCCCAATAACCATGTCAATATGATTTTTCTGACGAAGGTTGGACCTCCACTGCAACGTCCTCATCCCAAAGTAGGCACAACCCACAGAAAAACAAGACTTCCACCCTAGTTGTTGTCTAACCTCCACCATCTCCTCCTCCCACTACACCAAAAAACTTATCAGACAACGGCAGAAAACCGATGTGTGATTTGGAGACCCACTGTTGTAGAGTGAGCCGTTGTCTGATGAAAAATCAGACAACGGTGGAACACAGTTGTGTGATAAACACACAGACAATAGATATGTGTTATAACTGTTGTGTGATAGCTCGGCAGATGCCAAGCCCTGCTGCGCAGTAGTTGAGGCGCTGTCTTCAGACAACAGTGCCAGTTTAAAGCTGTTGTATGTTAAGTGTATCACACAACATTTTTTTATTTTGTCTATTGTCTGATTGATCTTCACACATCAGTTCTTGGACTATATCTGTTGTGTGATTAACTTTAGGACAACAGAGTTCAATTGGTTCTGTTGTGTGATGAACTTTTAGGACAACAGAGTTCAATTAGTTCTGATGTATGATTAACTTTTAGAACAACAGAGTTCAATTAATTCTGTTGTCTGAGTATGAATCAAAAAACATTGATTCGTTAAAAACCGATGTGTGATATGATTGATTACAATGTGTTTTTGTCCTATTTTTGTTACCTGATCATTGTGTGATCAGAATTAGGCAAAATTAATGCTCCATTATTACCTAAATAATGGTACGTCTAGATCGTTGATCAATTGGAAAGAAAACACATTGCAAATGCTCAAATGAGTAATCAAAACTATTCCATATATCTCTTAATGTTAAAAGCATTTCCCAAAAGCTTATACAACTACGTAAAACATGCCACATATAGAGTTTGTGCAGGAACTTGGTTTCAATAGCCAACATATTGATACAAACTCTTGTCTTCCCACTATTCCAAAACTTAGTCTGTGCAGCCATGGTGTCAAACGTTTAAAGTTGAAGCGAGTGGTTTGCAATTTCTGTCCAAATGTCCAACCAAAGACACCTCAGCCAAAAAAGCCAGTCCAAAACCTATAGACAAACAAATAAGCTTCAGAAAGTTGAAATTCCTTTCTATCCATCAGAACACAACCTTCTGCATGCCATCCAAAAGTGCATATATCCAATTGTTATGCTTATGATTTAAATATTGAAAGTTACAAGTCAAGTTGTCCAAATAGAAGTCACTGGAAAACTTCCCCGAGCTTTGCTGCGGGATGTACCGTTATCAATGAATTAGATGTAATAGAACTAAACTTAAAGGACAACAAAATTGTTTTCAATTGTCTTGAGACCATTGCTATATTATAAATCAAGGATCTCAGACAAAATTATACAATATGACAAAATAGTACAATATGATCACTGCAGATCATCTAAAACAAAAGATGAATTAAATCGTGACCTAGCTTTGAGATCTTATCAAAGTTTCTACTGGCAACATTTTCCATTATAGTAGTTTTTAAAAAATAGGCCATCTTAGTTTGCAGTCAACTGCTGGAACATTTTCCAAAAAATATCCCATATTCATTTGAAAGTTAAACACCAAGTATGAATCTGTAACTCATATCAATATCAGCAAAAGAATAATGCAGTAGAAGGGAACAACAGTGAACTACTGAAGTTCATGTATAGAATTAAGCTTTGAAATTAAGAATATTGTGGAAGATTAACAAAAAGGCATCAATGACTCTATTAAGGGACATGTATGTTAACTGTATACAAAAGTGCACATGATGAGGCATCAACCAAATGTTAATACAAATAAAAGAACCAAGCTGAGAAGGTAACTTAATTGCAGCAGTTACAAAATTCTACAAAACATAGCACTTATCAGAGGATTCCAGTAATAAAGTTAGGACTACTTGCAACAACTGCCCCTAAAAAGTCATCAATCCTCAGAAATAAGCCAAGAAGGTCTAAATCCCTACTTCTTCAATAATTCCCAGAAAGAACATGAATCAAAAAAAAAAAATTCATAGAAACAAAACGACTTAGTTTAATTTCAACGATCAATATCAAGGAGCGATCATTAAGGAAAAGAAGAGCGAAGAGAGAGCTGGGAAAGAAAAAAAAGAAGGATGATGTGGCTCATCAACAGCAATCACAAAATGATTCAAAACCTCATTCCTTATCATCAACTATTCCAATCCTTCACCATCAAATACAGCACCCAGAAAGAATTTCAAATCACATTCTCACAAAGTCACAAATAACTTCCACTTGTCCTATTTTAAAGAGAGAAATATACTTAAATGAGAAAAGGCACAGAATACTCAATCAACCAAACACAGGACCAGCTACTTGATCACATTTGAAAGCGAGAAATATAGTTAAATGAGAATAGGCACAGAATAAAAGATTGAAGTCTCACCTATGAAATTCGAGATGAAATTGATATCATGTACAATCTTGTAATTGCTATACATGGAATCAATTCGAAAATCCTGTACAATCTGATATCATTGCATGCTCTGCAACCAACTAGTAAGAACCATAGTTAGCAAAGAGACTTCATGCTACCTACAAAATACGAGTCCAGCAAAGAACATAGAGGAGAAGATTCTTTCTATCAATGAAAGCAAATAAGCAAAGCGAGATGAGATTTTGAAGCTACTAAGCAGATGAATAACCAACAAAATGTGGTTATAATCGAGATTAAAAACCAAACAAAATGCAGTTCTTCACCAAAACAAATCAAAATTAAACTCACCACGAATAGCCGAGAAACCCCCAAATCCCCAAATCGAAGAACCCACAAATGGAACCCTAGTTTCAACTCCGGTATTTCGATGTCTAGGTTGAAACCCAGTTTTCTTCTATCTTCTCCCCAGTATGAAGAACCCACGAATAGATCGAAATCTTAAGCGATTGTACAGATGGGTATAAACTTAATCGATGACTGCAATATCCTACATCATGAATATATAACATTAGTAAAACTAGCAATGAAGTAGCCGTAACAATATTGAAGACATTGCTCAGAGACAACATCCAAAAATAGAATAGGCTAAGGGCATAAATATCTCACATAATCCTATCAACCCTGGGTAAGATTATATCAAATAAAGATATTACAGAAAGCATATATTTCATCACATAAACTACACCCTTATTATAGCCAGGGATAGAATTCAAAAAAAAAAAAATACTGAATTCATGAACTTTTATACATTTTAGAAAGGAGAAATAACATTACCCTGAAAAACACTCTGCCTTGAGTAAGACTGTAAGGCACATGTCCATATGACAATGAATCAAAGGAGGACTAAGTGTTGTCTCCCTGAATCCAACATGCCCCTTAGGAACCTATTCAATGATGCCCAAAAAAATACAGAAAGTAATTAGTCATACTATAAGCAACACAATATTATAATTCCAAAAGGCAAAAAGGAAATTTGAATACCATATATCAACTAGAAACCAACATATTCCTAAAACAGCTGATATTTGACCAACCAATTCTCCCACATTGATATCCGACCTTTTGCGGTTAAAGCTCTCAATGGTGAATCCCATATAAAAATTAACATGTAATAGAATAATATTAAGGCAGCCACAAATACATTAAGGCATTTTCTGCTTGCATGGACTTCTTGTTAAAATTGAAATAACAAACAGAGGAAGACCCATAAGGGGCTCGATGAATGCATTGGTACATACTAAGGAGACAAACTGAGAGCACCCAACTTAATTCTATCTTAAGTAGTAAAACAATTAACTTCGTAACACCATATTTAAATAAAAAAGCTGTGTGGAAAGAAAAAAGACACAAAACATGAAAACAAGTAATGAAATGTTTCGATAGAATTAACAAATGAATCTGTGAGAGAGAGAGAGAGAGAGAGAGAGAGAGAGAGAGAGACAGAGAGAGAGAGAGAGACAGAGAGAGAGAGAGAGAGAGACAGAGAGACAGAGAGAGAGAGAGACAGAGAGAGAGAGAGACAGAGAGACAGAGAGAGAGAGAGAGGATTTATAACAAGAAACAAATACATAACTACTAAAGAGAATCAAAGGGGATATGCTGCTACTTACATCTTTATCAATTGGTGAAACTCTCAGCCACATATATTTCACAATTGATAAATCCAACTTACACAAATCCAACATACAGTCAGAGAAACAATAAAGTTTCCATAACTAATCTGAGACGCTATCAATACAAGTATGATCTCAACTTACAATTCAAGCCTCATGCCAAGCTCTTTAAGATACGAGCAACATAAATCGTGCAATTCTGTCTCTTTCTTCCTGCTAATCCCATCCCTCCGAGAGGGAGAATAATGTTCTATCTCCTGCCTCATAAAATACCACCCACACATGCGGCACTGTGGTTCTTCTTCTGGTGTGCTCATACTATATATAACACAATCTTTTGCCAACTAGTAATTTTCCTGGATAATGAACCATTCAGAAAACATATTCATTATTAAACCTCCCAGCTATATATACGTACTATGCCCAACTAACACAGAACATGGAATTCAAAAACAAAGCCCATTTAATGGAATACCAAGGTGAGGTGCAGATAACTAAATAAAGCACTACACACTTTTGACATCGAAAAGATTGATTCTCAAGAGAAAAGATTTTAAACATTAATCAAGTGGTAATATAAGGAGCTATAAGTTGCTTATAATAAAATAGACTCAAAAACCAAAGGAATTAAATTGGAGAGACTTCAAACCGATAGCAGAAAATACTCACCGATTCAAGATTAATAAGAACTCGAGAAAACTAATCAGGTTCAATAAAACCAAACAAAAATCCAAACACGCAAACAGAGAAAGAAAAAAAAAAAAAGAAAAAAATACAGCAAACCAAACCAATTGAAATGGTTAGGAACTTATGACTAAAACCCAATTCATAAAAGCTACAAAATTGAACCAAAGAATACCTTGTGAGGAACTCTGTCATTTGGGCCATATAGAATTCATTATACTCCAATGTCAATCCCATGACAAAAGGTAAAGCCTCAATCCAATACTTGCATCCCTAGCAGCCTCAGCGAGCTCACCCACCACGTCACCACCACTGTTCCTCCACCGGCTGGAGCTCATCCAATAGTTGGTGTACTCAGTGGGCCACAAGCAGAAGCCATCGTAAGTGTTGGCAATCCATCCTGATCGGAAACGTAGGTCCGTAAGTGTTGGCCTGCATCTTGCATCTTCGTCTGAAACCCAGGAACAAGCTCAAAACCCTGGAAAAATTAACCGATTAACAGCATGCCTTCGATTTAAACAAACCGAAACACATAGAGAAAGAGAAGAGGAAACAAGTACCAATTGGTGAGTAGATTCGATTGGGTGAGAGCCAACAAGGTTGCTCTTGACGCTGTTAAGACCATAATGGAGCTATCATTCTGGATCCCTCCGATTTCATACTCAATGTTATTGGGTGCTTCCTCCTTCAATTTACCCATTAAACCCCCAAATTGAATACCCTAATTTCAACAGAAAGAAAAACCCCCAATTTACCACCTCCAAGAACCCTAATCCAGACTTTTAAAAGATGGTTAGAAGATGGTGAAAGATGGTGTTTTGATGAGAGACCCATGGTGCTTTGATGATGCTGAGAGAGCTGCTCGAAGAAAGCGAGTTAAGGAAACGGCTATTTTGACAAAGTGTTGAAGTACTAAGACGGTGAGGTTAGGGTGACGTAGGAGAGGAGCTTGGGGAGGTTTTTGATGTGGGTTCTGGAGCTTCCGAGCTTGGTGGTTTTCTGCTTCTGGTTTTGCTTATTTGAGAGAATGGAGGCCATAAATTTAGTTTCGGTAGATTTGGAATCCTCTTTCACTGCTGCAAAAATGCATTGAAACAAATCAAATAACAAAACCAATCGAACCCCGATTCCCTAAATCCCTAAACCCAAATGCGAAAGAGACCAAAGCAGTGAGAGCGTACCGATTGGGGAAGTAGGGCTTCGCTGTAGATGGCTTTCAGCCTCTAGAGCTTCGTTGTTGATGAGGGAGTCCTTCTCCGCCTCTAGAGCTTCGATTTTGTTTTTGCTGCTTCCCTGACCTTGCGCTCATAGCGATGGGGATCCCGCATGGGTAATAAGTTGGAGAGAGTGAGTTAGGGTTAAAGAAATAGTGAAATTTTGGGGTCAAGAGCTGAGGGGTTGATGATTAGAGATCAGGGATGCAGGTTTCAGTGGAGAGATAGTGAAATCCACTGGGCTCTTCGATTGGAACCCGAATTTTCATTTGAGTCAGACACAGAGGTTGGTTGTGGATGAAGATGAAGGTACTTGTCTTTTGGGGAGAGAAAAAGAGTGATGAAGAAATAGTAAGAGTGATGGTGATCTGTCTGGGTGTTGGAAATAAACAAAGTGGGAGACAAAAGTCACTAGCCCTAGCCAATTAAGTTGTCAAACGCACCGGTTGTTGGCTATTTTCATTTTATATTCATGTATCAGACAACATAACTTTGCGTGTTGTCTGATTCCGCACACATTAAATTTGAGTTGTGGCAGCAAGGAGGGAAAGTTCCCGCTATGTGTAAGTAAAGTTCAGCTTGGGAGCGAATGAATGAGTGGCGTATGGAAACACATCGAAACCTCTAATATATTTTCCTTGATCATACAACACAAAAACAAAAACTGATGTGTGACAATTTGCAAACTACACTCATACAACAGATATAACTATTCTGTTGTATAATGAAGTACCAATTTGGAGCCAAATTTGGGGTCTATCTAGGAGGGAAATCTGCCGCTATTTTTTTTTTCATTCACACAACAAACTATTCTTATAACCGTTGTGCAATGGCCTTCTAAACAAAAACTTCAGAATTTTAACCACCTTATACAACATAAGTTTACTAAAAATGTTGTCTGATTCACTTTTCTTCATCACACAACACTTTTTTTTTTTTCGTTGTGCAAAAAGTGTTGTATGTTAACGTTTTTGGTGTAGTGTCCGTACATCTTGTCTCACTCAAGAAAATAAGATTGGAAACGTTTAGGGAAACCAGCCCTTTTACTGCCTTCACTGTCCAAGGGTTCCAATCCCTTGGCAGTTCCAACACAAAAACATTCATGGCTCGTGATGGGTCGAAACCGGACCCATCACAGTAGGGCGTTCCGGAGCACACCTAGAACTCGTCTTCTTTCCAGTCTCGCCTGCCCTTGTTCCTTTCCTTCGTCGTCCCCCAACTGCAAAACCCTTTGTGTTCTTCCCTTTCAGTGTATTTTCCCCATTCCTAGAAGGCCTAGGAGAAGACGGGGCCTACTCGCCCTTAGAAGGACCCCGTCTATTTTGTTTTTTCTTGCTTGGCCCAAAAGCATCATCCAAGACAGTAACAATAATCTTTGGTCCATCATTGTGGGCCTTACGACCCGGCACCTATATATCCCACGATCAACTCCCTCATTCACTGCCCTCGTTTTATCATTCCCCTTATCAATCAGCATTAAAGGCATATTTAAAAGTTGACCCGCCAAAGCCTCCTTCTCCTTCCGAGATCTCACCACAACAGCTGCCTCCCCTTCAACTATAAACATTCCAGGCATGACCCATAATTAATGCTTGAGACAAATTAGGGAAATTATTAATGGGTACATCCCGTAAATTGCTCTCCATCTCGATCCTCAGTTCCGCCGTTAACGGAGGATCTCCGGTCCGCCGCCTCTTACTCCGGCCACCTCCATCCCCCCTAGTGAGTCAATCTCCATTCCATTATTTCCATCTAGTAAACCCCCGTCTTCCTCCCATTCGGATGTCAGCTTGACCATTCCCGATATTGGGAAGTCTGGAGCTTGCATTACCCAACCAGATTTTGCCTTCTCAATCAGCCCAAATCTACACCCCGTCCAACACTCATCTACCGCCGGTTCAGACTCATGTTCAGCCTCCTTTGCAAGCTTTTCTTCCAGCCACTTGTCTCTCTTCTTGGCACACATAAGGGCATCAAACTGTGGCTCAAGAATAGTGCCATTTTGATGGAGTTCACATATGTTAGAATCATGTGACAGTAGCCCACAGTAGTAGCAGAAGACTGGCAACTTCACATAATCCAGTTCATACAATGAAGATTTCACCTATCCCTGGTGTCGAACAGAAGTAACCTGCCGGAGTGGTTTGCTGGTATCAATCATCACTTGTACTTTCAAGGAAGAGCCTAGGTAAACTCCATGCACCGCTTCCTCCATCCTGACATACCAGCCTACTGCATTCCGATCCTTATTCTCACTCCGGTCTCTTTCTCCATGAAGAATGGCGGTATACCCCAAGCCCTGATCCAGAAGAGTTGCCAGTTAAATGGGATCTTCAACAGGTCCTCCCTTCCGTCAGTCGCCGAGATAGCGAAAAGTGCCTTATCAAAGTGCAAGGACAACCTTGTAACACCCTGTTTCTGTCATATTCATGTGAGAATGACAAGACAATTCTATCGCTTCCGTCAAGGGCAACAGCAGTCACCCTCGGTTGATCTCTTCCCTTCTTCTTCGGAGACCACAGAGACTTCATTGTCCCCATCAACGCTTCCTTTCTATAAGGATTGTTTGTGAGCAATCGGCCAACAAGAAGGAATCTTCTCGGTTTCCAAGACTCAGAATTGTTTGGCAAGACAATCTCCTGAGACTCCTCCTCCGTTAAGGCCAACCTTCTCACCATAGCCCCCAGATCTTCTTCCATCATACACAACCTGTTAGTTTCCCTTCCACCACACCCAAAACTGATGCAGGAAAACTAACATATGGTGAGGGGATCCCCACTATTGACAGAGAGATCAACTATCATTTTTGCGCTTAAGAGATAGCGACAAAAGAAACCCTAACTCTCACATGTCTAGAGAGAAGGGACTTTTTTTTGCCGAAATTGAGCTAGTAATCAGTTTTTTTTCACTAGGAGTAATATTAACTGGAATACAAGAGGACGTTAATTATGAGGAAGAAAAAACTAGCAAGTAGCAATAATGAGTTACAGCTACATCCCCTGATATGGCTTTTGTTTATTAATTTCCCTGATCTCATATTTTTTCGAAATTGGTTATCCATCAAGTTGGTTCGAAGCCGATCTTACTCATATAGCCTATTGTTTCAGCCTATCTGAAATATAGAGATGTGGGTCCATGGGAAAGCATAGTTTTGTTTTGGTTATTGGATTCAAAGTATTGGTGGTGATACCACCACTCAATATAAAACTGTCATGTGTTATAAAACATAATTATAGTTAATTATGATGTTTTATTAAAAAATTATATTTTAAGTATTCAATTAATTCTATATGACGTGACAAGTTTTAATAGGGTTGTGATATCATCACAAAATAAAAGTGGTGAGCAAATTTGAATCCTTGGTTCTCGTTGTTTGTGTTGGAGAGGAAAGATCCCACATTGGAAAAGTGACAAATAAAATATAACTTATAAGTGGGTGGATCTCACCCAATTGTACCGAGGCCTTTTGTGATTAAAACCCAACACCTAATGGGTGGTTAAGTTGGGACAATATCGATACAATGGTGGGTCATGGGCCACGCTTGTCGCTGTTTAACATGGTATCAAAGCGGGTCATTCTCCAATTGCGTCTCTACGTAGGCACGTATCATGAGCCCAAATTGGGGTTCCCTGTATTGCCATTGAAATTACCAAGTGTCCAATGAATGTGGGCCTTGGATTGTATTGACCAAGTCTCTGATATGGGGCTTGTGTCCCAATTTCCAATGTGAAATTGGATTAATTAATTTCACGTGCAGACCTAGAGTTAGGTTGCACGTGAGGGGGCGTGTTGGAGAGGAAAGATCCCACATTGGAAAAGTGACAAATAAAATATAACTTATAAGTGGGTGGATCTCACCCAATTGTACCGAGGCCTTTTGTGATTAAAACCCAACACCTAATGGGTGGTTAAGTTGGGACAATATCGATACAATGGTGGGTCATGGGCCACGCTTGTCGCTGTTTAACAGTTTGGTGATGCCAGTCAATCCTTGGACCTAGTAGTCTTCACAAATAAAGCAAAGGCCACCAGGCCAAGAAGGGACTAGCATGGGAAATCATAGTTGATGTTTTAGATTCAAGTTAATGTACTTAAATCACTATAACAATACGAACTCTGTATACATCAATTCATATTTTGTGCATAGACTTGTCTTACAATATTCTAGTTGTGATTTTTCCTTCTTGGGTGAATAAGAGATGAAGGATGAGGAGATGGAGGGAAAAGTGGAAATAAATGATTAATTGTGATCTTGGTCTATATGAAACTAGTTGTACCAACTATCATCATCATGTTGAGAGAAAGGGGGAGATGTACCTGCTTAATTAATATACTGTAAATTTGTAACGAGCAATGTGCTATCACTTTCATAAAGAAACCAAAAATATAAGAGTTCAAGGACAGAAGGAAAACCCACAAAGGGACGTGCAGTTGGCGAAACAGATACTAATTCATGTAGGAATCCTTCATCCAGAGTCTGCTAGCTAGTATTTGACAAAATAGCAATGCATATATGCTTCTGATCTATGAGTAGCCAAAAGATTAGCCCTTATCACAATCTCAATTTGAAACCTAGCTAAATCAACATTAACTAAAAAGTAAACGAATCAAGTGGTCTCCCGAAAATTAATTTCTGTAAATATAAAAACAAAATAGAGAAATTAAGTCAACCAAAAAGACATGACTGAACTCTAGTTGGGTGACTTGTGTGGAAGTCCTAGATATAGGATAGTAGTTCTTAGAATGTAATTTATTTCTAATACGTTCCAATAAAATCTTAGATCTTACAGATGATTAATAAACTAGCCACCTTGAAACACAATATGTGCAATGTTACCATCTATGGAGCTTTTTTAAGTCTAGCCAATGTATTAATGTATTATAGTCCAGTGAAGATAATTCCTATGTTCTAATGTTGAGTTGATAAATGGTGAGTTAAAAATAAGGGTTAAATTGAGTGAATAGCAAGGACAAGCATATCTTGGTGTAGTTATGGTTACTAATAATGTAATACTACTAGGAATAACAACCCGCACGATGCCATGGGGCAGAATTTATACTTTATGCTCACTAAATTTGAAAACAGAAAATTGCTATAGATAGTATAACTACATTTAGGTTGTCCAACAATTATCAATTTCAGTCATTCTAAGTGAACTAACAACTAATAGTAATCAAATGAAGTTCTCAGTTTCAAACAAATCTTTCACATGTTCATTTAACACTTCGTACAACCACCTCGAAGCTCATTTGTGTACTGATCTGAAAGTTTCAAACAAATCTTTCACATGTTCATTTAACACTTCGTACAACCACCTCGAAGCTCATTTGTGTACTGATCTGAAAGGTTATAACCTTCTTGCTTTGTAGAGTGAAAATTCCATCCCTCCAGAGATGGAGTATGTAGGAGTTGAAGAATGCTTGAAGCTTATATATCAAGTTTCCCTTCTCAACTTCCTCAGTCGTCCAAGAACTCCGCACTTGCTGCTAGTTGCTACAATGTTGTGGGCACTGAGGGTGATTGTGATTCCATAGTAGAATTTTGTGTCATTCTTGAATGCCTTAGCTCCACTCAAAAAATCATATAGTTGGATTATAGGTTTCTGCATATTCGAAACAGAGCCTTCGTAGCCTTAAATACTTTGATAGAAGTGGAAATTGTGTGACTTGTGAAAATGAATGAATTAATTTCAAGAAAACATTTACCTGCAATAATCAATTGGATTTTCTGAGGAACTTATTGAGTTTACCTTGTGAAGCAAATATCTGCTTCCCCCACTTGAATTCTGAGATCATTCGAAACTTCAAAGGAAACTGATAGAAGAAAAAAGAGAGAGAGAGAGAGAGAGAGAGAAGAAGAAGAAGAAGAATCTTTTAGTAACAACCTTCTATTCATTAATAATACAGCATATCCTAAAAATAATGTCATATTTAATCAGGTGTGCTTTTACCTTATAGCGTTAGAAGTTATCAGTGCAACCAAGACCTGGAATCAAATAAGGCCTCTTCTTTACTACATGCTAATACTTTGAACATGCTCATCCGTAAGTTCAGTATTGATAATGTGATCCTCTTGTTGTTGTTGTTGTTGTTAATTTTCTGGTACATTTTCCCCAACTTCTTCATCGATCATCATCATCATCTTCAAGCATGACTTGTTCAAACCACAGTGCCATCTCTCTGAACTGACCTTTGACCCTTTTAAGCCTCCTCTGAAATTCCCCAACATATACACACATCAATTCAATATTGAACTTGGAGGAACCACCACAATCAAACTACTTGATCAATCATGAAGAAATTAACAGGGACCACGATCACTAAAAGTCATCTACATTAAATACAATTTGATCATTGATGAAGAAACTACTGGACACGTACTGTAAAGACCTCAACTTTCCTTAAAGCATAGGACAAACATAACCTCCTAGAGCACTAAATCAAACGGATGAAGACAGAATAAAATGAACTTGTGGCAAACAAATAGTTACATCATTTGGATTAACTGTTGCTTTATAAGTGAAAGGAAGAGACCCTTGTTTGACACCACCAAAAATTTTCCGGATAATAAAACGCCGACGATAAGCATATTTTCCCAGGAAAACTAGTGATTTAGCTTTGTTGAATCGTTGCCCTGAATTCAAGCCATATTCCTCCATAAAATGCATCAATGAACGCTTGGTACCCCGCATGAAAACCATAATATCATATGCAAAAAGAACATGAGAAGGTAGAGTAATACCAAGAGAAGCTAATATTAAATCAATACGTCTATCTTCAAGCTTGGTTAGACCCCTACTCAATACTTCCTCAACAAGACAACCCAGAATAGCTTTAATCCAATCCCGAAAAATATCTGAAAAACCAAATGCCTTTAAAACACGAAGTCAGAATCCCCAGTCTAGAGTATCAAAAGCCTTTCGTACATCAAACTTAATTGCTGTGTTACCAGCCTTGCAATTACGATCTGGAAGGTTTTTTTTATTTTTTATTATTCAAATAAAGCTTCATTGATAGAGGTGTGAACTACCTCAAATGTTTACAATCATCTTTTAGTACCTCCACAATGAAGTTTGGAGGTTTCACAAACCAAATAGATCTATGCCGAGCTTCAAAAGCTAAGTTAGCTAAACAATGGGCTACAGGGTTGCAGACTCATGAAGTATGCTGCACAATAATGTCAGTTCTGTGGTTTAGCTCCTGACGAATGTCATCAATTATCCCTTCATCATTGACATAAGTAAATTGGGTGGCTGCAATACTAGAAACAGCTTCCAAACAGTCTGTCTCGATAATGATATTGCTAACCTGCATTGTGGCTACCAATTTCAAACCCTCCTTGATGGCACATAGCTCTACTTGTCTTGCAGACGCAACAACTGGGATTGGAGCTGCAAAGGCGGCTTGAAACTGTCCTGCATCATTTGGAAGGTTGATAGACTCTGAAGTCAATATAATAGGGTCTGCAATAATGTGACCATTATGAAAAGCACTCTGGTTTGGGGATATAATCCGAGCAGCAATATTTCCCAATCTGTCAGCTATAATTTTTTTGAAAAGTTTGAAAATAAAATTTGCCATAGCAATGGAACGTACTGTGTTACTGATTCTACTCCAAGAACTTTAGGAATCAAGATCATTAAGTTTGAATTGAAATGGGGGAGAATGTGACCATTAGTGAAAAGCTGTGAACAAATCAGACTACCTCCACACCAACAATTGACCAGCATTTCATGAAAAAAACTGCCCCAAAACCATCTGGACCTGGAGAGCTATTATGATCCATGGAACATATAGCTTGAAAAATTTCCTCAGATACGGGAATGCCTGTCAGCAGAGCATTATCCTCATTAGTTACAAGTTCTGAAATTACTTGAGAAACCAGACCAATGTGATAAGCAATGAAACTGATGAAACTGATTTACCTTGATTCCTCTTTCTGTATTGATTACACTTTACTGATATCTGTTTATCTTGATGGTTGCTTGATCTTAGCATGTCATGATCTAAACTGAAAATCTCTAGAATCTAAACTGATCAGTAGTGCTTCAATTGTATTCATTGTAATGACTGATCTTTAGGAACAAAACTGATCAGCAACCACGTATATATGATTGTCATACTTCAATGAGAAATCAAGGAAAACACTTTACTCAAATCTGCTTCATGGTATCAGAGCGGTTTATCCACGTGTGCATGCCTAACGGCCACACGGGCTCCACGTCACCCAAAAAGTTGTCCACGTGTATGGCTTGAAAATTCGCCACACGTGCGGGGGCGTGTTGAGAATATATACATCCCACATGGGAAAAATGGGACCTTGCCTATGGGTTTATAAGGGTTTGGGCCACTCCATCTGACGCAGACGGATTGATAACTAGGTTTACCAGCAATAAACCTAAGCAAAAGATTCTGGAGTCCACCAGAGATAAAAGAGAATAATCTCAATTTTATTGATAAAAGATGATAAGATGCTTCTGCAGCCTTAGGCGGCTTATTTATAAGAAAATAAACCCTAGGGCGACTAACATTGAAACCCTAAAGCCCATGGGTAAAAACGAAAACAATCCAAAAACAACTAGAAAAAACCAAAACGTCATAAAATAGAAAAACGCAATTTTGAGGCCCTAAACGACCCCGAAAGCCCGAAAAATGTCACAGGTCGTGGCAAAGCGACGAGTTTGATTTCTGGCGCGATTCCCTTTCCGGAAAGGTAAGGTGCGTCCCAATCGGACTCCGGAAGCCCATTTTACGTCTACTAGTCACTTTTCGTTTTCCACCTTTGGCACGATCCAATTGTTCTTCAAATTGGACTGCCATCTGTTCTGTATCACCATCCTTTGCCAATTGGTTTTGGATGTGAACCCCATATTACTTTATCAAGAGCCTTTGTCTAAACGACATCTCCTAAACTTTCCTTACTCAAATTTTTTTCTTTCTTTCTTCTGCTCTTCCTTCCCATGGCTACCCCCACCAACACCACCACCACCACAACCACCTCAAACTTCCTCACCATCAAACTGGACCGTACAAATTACTCCTTATGGTTAGCCCAGATAACCCCCCTCCTCAAAAGCCGAAATCTCATGGGTTTTGTTGATGGAACAAAGCCTTGTCCTCCTGCCTTTCTTCGGAATGCAGCTGGCGAATTGACTGAGAATGTGAATCCTGCCTATGAGGAATGGATAGCCACTGATCAAATGATCCTTGGCTGGATCAATGGCTCCCTTACACCTTCTGTCTTGGCCACCGTTTCACGCTCCATTTCCTCACACACTACTTGGACGTCTCTTGAACGTCGATATGCCTCACAGAATCATAATCGCATTCTCCAACTTCGCAGCAACTTCCTCCGCACCACTAGGGGTAATCTTTCCATCTCTGATTACTTGGACAAGATTAATCAGGTTGTTGACTCCCTTGCTTTATCTGGGCACTCGGTTGATGACTCCGACTTGATTTCTATAATCATGAATAATGTTGGCCCGCTCTATGAGAACACCATTAGCTCTTCTCAAGCCCGTGACACCCCCATCACTTATGATGCCCTTGAAGCATTACTTTTGGGAGCTGAAAGTCGTCTGCAAAACCAATCTCTTGTTGGACTAGAGTCAAATCCCTCTGCCCTCTTCACCAACAACCGCCAAACTGCACCATTCCAAACTGGTGGCTCTCGTGGTCGCGGCTCATTCTCTGGCACTCAAAGAGGTCGTCCCACCTTTCATGGCCGTTGCTCCTCCACTGGTCCTACCACATATGGACGTGGCTCCAACTCCCGTTTTCCATCCCGTGGTGGTTCTATTCTTGATCCACCTCCATCTTCTTGATCTACCTATGAGTCACGCGGCCCATGCCAAATCTGCAACCGCAATGGTCATACAGCCATTGATTGCTTCCATCGCCTCAACATGGCTTATGAAGGTCGTACACCTAGCACCCATCTCTCTGCCATGGCTGCCGCTACATCCTCTCCCCATGATTCCTCTGCTTGGCTCCTAGACACCGGCTCCAATACCCACATCACCAATAATCCTCATACATTAACAAATCCTCGCGAATACTGTGGCTCTGACACGGTTGGCGACGTTGTATCTGGTCAAGGTTTTCATATTTCGAAAATTGGAAATACATCTCTTCCTTCTTCCCCCTATCCTATAACTCTTTATGATGTTCTTTATTGCCCACATGCCTCTGCAAATATCCTTTCAGCTCATAAATTGCTTTCGGATAACTCATGCTATATTCTAATATTTCCAAATTGCTTTTATGTTAAGGATCTGAGCTCAGGGAGGACGCTTTTGGAGGGTCAGAATAATAATGGATTCTATCCCGTCAGTCATGTTCCATCATCATCTAATAAATCGAGTCTTTTTCATTCCTTTGCTGCAAATAAAGTTTCTGCGGATGTGTGGCACTATCGCTTAGGACATCTATCAGCTCAAATCCTTCATCGTCTTGCTTCTAGGATATCCTTGTTAGACAATAATCATTTGTCACCATGTCATTCCTGTCCGTTGGGCAAATCCACTAAATTACCATTTAATTTATCCAACTCTGTTACTTCATTTTCTTTCGAATTAATACATAGTGATGTATGGACCTCTCCCACTCTTTCTATTCAAGGTTTTAAATATTATGTTATTTTTGTCGATGACTTTACAAGATATGCATGGTTGTTTCCCATGAAACACAAATCTGAAGTCCTTACTATTTTTGTTGCCTTTTTCACCTATATTGAAAATCAATTCACCGCCAAAATAAAAACTATTCAAACAGATGGTGGAGGTGAATACAACAGTCATGCCTTTAAACAATTCTTACTCCAAAAAGGCATTCATCATAGAATCTCTTGTCCGCATCACCCTGAGCAAAATGGTTTGGCTGAACGTAAACATCGTCATCTTGTCGAAACTGCTCTAACTCTTCTTGCTCATTCTTCGGTCCCAAAATCTTATTGGGTCGAAGCAATCAACACAGCTTTATATTTAGTCAATCGATTACCAACTCGAGTCCTCAATTTCTTCTCCCCTTATGAAAAATTATTTTGCCGCTCTCCCAATTATTCCTTTCTTCGTACTTTTGGTTGTGCTTGCTTTCCTTACATTCGTCCATACACAAAAGATAAATTGGATTTTCGGTCAACAAAATGTGTCTTTCTTGGTTATTCTCTCAATCACAAAGGATATCGTTGTTTAGATCTCTCTAGTGGTCGAATTTATCTTTCACGTCATGTTCTTTTTGATGAGTCCAACTTTCCATTCAATGAATCCATTATTACTCCCCCTGCAGAGGCTACTCCAACTCCCCATCCCATTCCCTTAACCATCACTACTACCACTTCCAATCTCCCGATCCATTTACCAGCCCAAGACCCAAGCCCATCTACTCCCCCTCCTCAAAACATGCCTATCATCTCTCAACCAGTTCCCCATCTCCCTTATCCCTATCTCAGACCCACACCCAACTCGTCCTCACCTCCCCTTATCACCTATCACCTCCGCCGCCCACCACAGCCTCCTCCGCCACCACTCCTCGACCGGTTCTAACCTATCACCGCTGCCAGTCAACCCAGCCAGCTCCACCACCGCCGACCACCTCTTCACGGCAATCTGTGCCTCCTCAGCCCTCTGTTTCGCACCCGATCCTAGCTCCTCCATCTCATCCATCTGGGCCTGTCACTCGTCGTCAACAAGGGATCGTCAAACCCAATCCCAAATATGCTATGGTTGTTTCGTCCATCACTCACCAAATTGAGCCAAGCTGTTACTCTCAAGCAGCCAAGCAGCAGGAATGGCGTTCCGCCATGAGCACAGAATTCAATGCTCTCATTCAAGCTGGTACATGGCAACTCGTTCCCTATTCCCCTTCAATGAATGTCCTTCCCAACAAATGGGTCTTCCGCATCAAAAGGAAACCAGATGGTTCAGTGGAACGATACAAAGCTCGCCTCGTTGCCAAAGGCTTTCGGCAGCAAGAAGGGGTTGACTATGGTGAAACATTCAATCCGGTAATTAAACACTCTTCTATCAGATTAATTTTAGCCATAGCAGTTTCTTTTGGATGGAGCATTAGACAATTAGATGTTCAGAATGCATTTCTTCATGGATATTTGTCAGAGGATGTTTATATGCAGCAACCACAGGGCTTCATTGACCCTCAATTTCCTACCCACGTTTGTAAGCTCCGCCGTTCTCTCTATGGCCTCAAACAAGCACCTAGGGCCTGGTTTTCTTGTTTTTCTACTTATTTGGAGGACTTAGGATTCACAGCATCTCAAGCAGATACTTCTCTATTTGTCTATCATTCAGGGAATATCAAGCTTTATTTACTGATATATGTGGATGATATCCTCATCACTGGCACACATGCTGATCGGATCACTACTCTTATCACCAATTTGAGTAAACTCTTCTCCATGAAAGATTTGGGTTCATTACACTATTTCTTGGGCATTGAGGCTGTGCGGTCCTCTCATGGCCTTGCATTAACTCAGACGAAGTACACTTTAGATCTTCTACACCGTACCAACATGACAGATGCTAAACCTGTTTCAACTCCAGCAGCTACTGGCAAATGTTTGAGTCTCACCGATGGCACTCCTCTTCATGATAGTTCCCAATATCGGAGTGTTGTTGGTGCCTTACAGTACCTAACACTCACTCGCCCTGATATATCATTTGCAGTTAATCAGGTATGCCAGTTTCTGCATTCTCCAACAAATGTGCATTGGGTGGCTGTCAAACGGATTCTTCGTTATCTCAAACACACACCTACCTATGGCTTGTTCTACACCCCAAGCAACTTCAAATTGACAGGTTATAGTGATTCTTATTATGCCGGGGATCCAGACACAAGAATCTCAACAGGTGGCACTTGCATCTACTTAGGTACAAACCTCATTTCATGGAGTTCTAAAAAGCAGAGTGGAGTATCTCGTTCTAGCACAGAAGCGGAGTATCGTCAATTGGCCTACACTGTTGCACATATTTCTTAGTTTCGGGACCTATGCATTCCTCTCCAGTCCCCCACCTTATGGTGTGACAACATTAGTGCCATCTCTCTTGCTTCCAACCCGGTTTTCCATACGAGAACAAGACATGTTGAAGTTGATTATCATTACATTAGGGAAAAGGTTGTTCGCAAGGAAATTCAAGTTGCCTATATATGCTCCCAAGATCAACTCGCAGATATCTTCACCAAGGGTCTGAGTTCATATCGCTTCCACTATCTTCTACCCAAGCTTCCTGTCCGTGCCCGGCCCATCAGCTTGCGGGGGGGTTGATAAGCAATGAAACTGATGAAACTGATTTACCTTGATTCCTCCTTCTGTATTGATTACACTTTACTGATATCTGTTTATCTTGATGGTTGCTTGATCTTAGCATGTCATGATCTAAACTGAAAATCTCTAGAATCTAAACTGATCAGTAGTGCTTCAATTGTATTCATTGTAATGACTGATCTTTAGGAACAAAACTGATCAGCAACCATGTATATATGATTGTCATACTTCAATGAGAAATCAAGGAAAACACTTTACTCAAATCTGCTTCATAATGTCTGTAATTGAAGAATCTGCTATGAAGGGCTCGCTGAAATAATTACTACATGATCACTTATCTCTTTTGGGTCATCAATAATACAACTTCCATCTCTCATAATGGATAAAGATTGTTTTAGTTGATGAACCTTAACCATTGCATGAAAGAAAGATGTGTTATGATCACCCCCTGTAAGCCACTTGATCCTTGATTTATCACAAAAAAAATAAATAAATAAATAAAAATTCCTGAAGAGCATGGGCCACATGAACTTGAACATTAACAGTACTCTCTTTAGAAAGCCTGTCTTCTGAAGGACACAAACTAGCAATTTCCTGTTGAATTCTATCCAAGTCTACAAAAGAATTTTTCACCATTATTTTAACATCCCCAAACTCAGTTTTATTCCTTGCCTGAATCCGCTGCTTAAGAGTCCGAAGCTTAGAAGCCAAGACAAACATTGGATTGCCATAGAATTGAACACTCTGCCAGACATCTGTCACCAAAGAAAGAAAACTTGGATGATCCAATCACATGTGTTGAAACCAGAATGGTGATATCTGAATAAGCATGATCCTTGAGA
Organism: Rosa lucieae; assembly: GCA_024704745.1. Lineage (NCBI taxonomy): Eukaryota > Viridiplantae > Streptophyta > Magnoliopsida > Rosales > Rosaceae > Rosa > Rosa lucieae. The sequence continues at coordinate 61,113,459 of CM045496.1, forward strand.
AGGACATTAAAAGAGGACAATGATATGAGGAACAAAGTGGAAGCGTGGTGCATTCCAAATTGCGCTAAACATCCATCCAAGAAAAATTACTGAGAGACATCGATCAAGCCTGATTTCGACACTTGCACTAACACCCCTTCTGTTTGTCCAACTATAAGAGAATCCCTTAGTAGGAAGATGAACCAGTTCACAATTAGTTGACATATCTTGAAACTCCAAGCATGAAACCACATTGGGAAGAATTCCACCTCTTTTTTCATGAGCTCCTAGATCCCAATCAAAATCTCCCAACACTATCCAAGGCCCGTGGACAAACTTATTTTTAACATGAAGTAGATCTTCCCAAAGTCGACGACACTCCGGTGAAGTTGTTTTAGCATAAACACAGGTCAAAACACAATTGACAAAGTCCAAAGTGCAACAAATTGTAAGTTGTTAATCTGTAGCTAGTAATATGGTCGGTTGAATAGCTTGAACATAGAAGAGCAAAATATTTGGAGGTTGGTCACCTCGGTCATTTACACTGGAAACATCTTTAAAGAATGCCAAAATGAAGATTTAAGTGTACATAAATTAATCAAAGGTTCAGAAATACCAATAATTGAAGGTTGATATCTGTGAATCATCCTACACAAGACTCTTTGAGTAGGGGCATTGCCATGCTCCGAGCATTCCAAAATAAAATCTTCATAGGTTAAGGCATGAGGTGGGAGCCCTATTACGAGCGTGATAATAGTCTGAAGCTTGCTCCTATAATATTTTCTCACACATTATCTTCTTTCGTTTCTTTTGCTTTGATTTAGAAAGGACAGCGGTCATACTTTTGTCTGGCCCTTGAAAAACAACTCCATTTCCCTCCGTCACAATTGAGGAGGAAGGGAATGAGTCCCCATCATCAACTGAAGCCTGAATAGTAATCTCCTTGAATGCTTTGCATCAAGGGACTGATCATTTGGTTCAAGGAACACTTGGTCTGCCAATTGCTCAATTAATCATTGGTAGCCCCCACAATGACCTCCTGAGCCAAAATGACAAATTGATTTTCATTGTTATTAGGAGTTCCCGGCCTCAGAAGCAAAACTGTACTCCCTGGACTACTAGCTCTCCCATTGTCAATAGGTTCTATATTTCTCTTGGAATCTTGTGTCGTACCCCATTTTTACACACAATTAAAAATCAATATATAATCTCATAATTATACATGCGTGATAGTTCAGCCATCAATACAAAATACCTGAAATTTTTTTTCCTTTTAAACCAAGTACATACTGATGCCCTGAACCCACAATGTCAATATACACTCGCTTTGTAGAGTCATATATTACACAACTTTACAAATTAAATTGCCACAATAAAATATAAGTAAATGCTCCTAGGAGCTAACTAGCTACAAGCGGAAGTTTTAATAACGGTAAAGTCACAAAATTGGCTTTCTACCATAAAGCTGCAACTATCAGAACCAGCTTCAGCAACGATTACCCTGACCTGCAGGATTAACCTATACACTATCGAATAGTGCACCGGGTTGCCACACAACAAATTCGGTAAGCTTATGAAAGCTCGTATGAGTAACTCAAAACATAACTCACCTAACTCTCACCAAAATGAGGAAAGCCGTTCAACTCAAGAAAAAGAACATACACCATGCTTCCCAAAAATAATATTCTTTTCCGAAAACAAAACATCAAAAGTCACCCTGTTACAAAATCATATTAATTGAAACTCTAACAATTAAAATATATTTTTCCCCAAAGAAACAACAAAAGTCACCCAGTGACAAAATCATATTAATTGAAACTCTGACAATTAAATATGTCTTTCTCCAAAGAAACAACAAAAGTCACCCCGTGACAAAATCATATTAATTGAAACTCTGACAATTAATATGATAAACAAATCCACCCTGGACATTTAAAAGAAATAATCGCCGAAACTCCTTTTTAAAACTCGTACTTATGAGCATCAAGTAGCTCCCCGCTACTCCCCATGAATACAATGGCAACAGACTAGATCTCTAACTGATTGTATCCACCCACCCGGCCAAAGGTGTGAACTCTCGATATATATGCCTGAGGTTACTCCCAGCGACCCTGAATCCTTAGGTCCCCAAGCTTCAGATAAAAACATTTCAAAATGGTCACTCAGGACCAAAATGTTACTCAACTCTCAAAGGATATGTCACAACCTGTGACCCCAGTCATCAGATGAAAACATTAAGCTAGTCGCTCTATACCCAAAATGTTAAACCAAATCAAAACAAGATGTCACCCCATGACCTCCGAATCCGCAGACGTCCCCCCGGTCACTAGATTCAAAACATTAAGCAAGTCGCTCTAGACCAAAATGTTAAATCAAATCAAAAGGAGATGTCACCCCATGACTCTCAGATCTTCAGAACCCCCGGTCATCTAATCAAAATATTTCAAATCTTGTTAAAGCAACTCACACCAAATCTTCATACTTTTCAAACAATAGAAATTCTCAATTCCCAAAACATTGTTTCCCGTAAAGTCAAGTCTCAAAGCAATAGAATGAAACCCATCATACATACTGTTTAATTCACCCATCAACCCATAAGGATATATATATTTCATGTAAATACATATATATATATATATATACACACACATAGACATTCACTCAGGAATGCTACTAATACGAACTATAGTTTACAGTTAAATAAATAACTCCCAAAATGATAAGGTAACTTCGTTCGTAAATGAACATTGTGAGATTACTCACCTCTGAAATCTGATGTGTCTTCTATACAGAACCGACATAACACAATCACAAAATATTTGTCCAAGAATAGTTCGTCAGGTACCTAATCACATACGGTCACATCTCAGTGCACGAACACAAGCGATTAAAGTTCGAAACCCCTGTTTGAACTAAAACCCTGAAAGTAATGCCAATCGAGGCGGAACTTCATCCTAGACTATCCAAAGTCTCCGGAATACTTCTACAATCGATATGTTAAAGCTACTAGTCGATTGCACGGTTGGATCCTCACGGATCGAAAATCGAGCAAATAGAAATCGTTAACGGCCCTAACAAATTCATACGATCTCCAAAAATTAAGTGTTGTATATTGAAATGCTCGTATCGACGAGTAGATCAAAATCAAGAACAGAAACTGTCCCTGAGGTGGCCGAAAGTCACCAAAAAATGCAGCCATAGGCGGTGGCAGCACCGCCTCGGACCAAACTTAAAACCCCCCACAAACCAACTGTCCAAAATGTCAATAATACCAAGTAGAGCAACTTTAATACCTGGGGTTCAAGCCAACTCAGCCTAGATCGCCGTCACAAGCTCAAACACATTGTTCCCTGTGAATTGACTAAGCTCCGGTGAAAATCGTCTAAACCCACCACCAAGGGTCAAAAGAGGAAGCTCCTAAGAGAAGAACAAGCCTAGTCTAAAGCACTGCCGTGACAGGAGTTGGGATTTCCGATTGGGTCCGATCAATCCTAACTTCGCCACTTCGATCCGCTGTACATGGTGCAAATTGTCATAAGGACCACCATAGGGAGGACTGGGATAAGTAGGCGAAGTGGTCTGTGCCTATGCCACTGCCAGTTGTCGTCGGAAAAAGAAAAGTCAGCCCAGTCGGGTTTCCCAGTATGGGTCGGGTCAAGCATTTAAGAAGAGAGAACAGAGCTTCCGGAAATTTCTGGAAACTGATGAAAAAGGAAGGGAAAATCGTCCGTACAGTACCTGACCTTTTCCCCATTCTAAACTTTAGTAGCTCACGTTCAGAAAATATCAAAACGGTACCTGAGATTCTGACCCCGACCGAAGAATGGTACCTGGAGCCATTAGCTCCGTTACAGAAACTGTTAGTTGGAGGATATTTTCGTCTTTTTATGTCTTAATACATTATTTTTTATGCAAACATTTAAAAAAAAAATTCTCTCTCTCTCTCTCTCTCTCTCTCTCTCTCTCTCTCTCTCTCGTCCTTATTCAAACCCAACAAATCCAAAAATATGCCATCAACAATTTGGTGGAGGAAACATGCCATCAACAACCGCCTTCGACTTGGAAATCTTGTCGGACCTAACTTCAACACCCGGCTAGTTGCATCTTTATATCATTGATTGGTTTTCAATCAAGTAGAAGAAGGGATTTGTTTACTCCATCTTTGAATTGGAAAGCACATGGCAATGACCTCCATGGCATCCAATCCCTTTTTGTTATCCAAATCTCGCCTTGCTCTTTTACTAATTACAACAAGAGGGGATTCCCACTTAGACTTTAGCTGTTACTTCAATCCCATTTCAACAACCCATCAAAGGAGACTACCTGGAACAAGAGTTCAGTGGCCATGGAGTCATATTCAAAGGCATTGGTGTCGATTGCGTTGCCAAGATGAGTCTTGATAATGGCAGCAAAGCCATCTTGATGCTGCCAAGTGGCCTAATCACATCCTACAAAGACTCCATGTCGCATGGTGGCACTGTTGAAGTTTCCAATCTTCAGTCTCCCAAGAAGAAGAATAGCATTTGAGGAGGGGCGTCCGTGGCTTTGGAATGTCTCAGTCTCAGTCTCGATCAAGAACAAGTTTCATGGTCTCTGAATTCTTAATAAAGTTTGACTCTCAGGTCCGAATTTCGAGTTCGTTTCATAATCGGAGCTTTTCGTTACCGAGGAAGATTTTGATGCCAAGTTAAAGATTCAGGGGAATTCTTCCTCTAATGGTGGTGGTGGTGCTAATAGTAACGTTCAGAGAGCCAAGAACTTTGCTTGCAAGGCTCCCCAAGAAATTTCACCATCCAAGACTTTGAACTGGGCAAGATCTATGGCGTTGGTTCATATTCAAAGGTTGTGAGAGCAAGGAAGAAGGATTCAGGAATTGTCTGCACATTAAAGATCATGGACAAAAAAAAAAAAAAAGAGGAAGTGAAAGTGAAAGAAGAGGTAGGGGTCTACGGCACTGATCTTGTTGGGGTAGAGGAAGAAGAGGAAGTGGTCTACGACGGTACGGCACCAACTTGGGGCGCCAGAGGCGAAGCGAGTCTGGCATTCCTGTAATTTTTTTTTAAATTATATGAAGAAAACTAAGGAAAATAAAAAATAAAGGGTAAATTGGTCATTTAATGATCAAAATATGACAGCTGTCAGCTTTCGTAACGGAGCTAACGGCTCCAGGTACCATTCTTCAGTCGGGGTCAAAATCTCAGGTATCGTTTTGATATTTTCTGAACGTCAGGTACTAAAGTTTAGAATGAGAAAAAGGTCAGGTATTGTATGGATGATTTTCCCAAAAAGGAAAGTGATTTCCTTTTTCGGAAAACCCTTATTTATAGTAAATTTATGAAAATAGTTGGTTTTTCTAATGATCATAACTTTCTCATACAAACTCCGATTTTTGCATTTCTTATGTCTATGAACTCGTACTACGACTTTTATGAAGGAAATTTTTTGAGAAACCCAACGTATAAAAAGTCAAACTTCATGACACACCCCCCCCCCCCCAAAATGTGAAATTCGAATAATTATTCGTCTGAAATAATTCCACTCCATTCCCTAACCACGCACTCGTACCAACAACCACATAATTAATTCCAAAAAATTCTCAGAAAATAATAATGAATTTTCGGGATATTACATCTTGACCATCTTGTACATGCATTACTTCTTCACATGATGGAACCATAGCATTAGTTTCAGTTGTCTAAGCTAAGGGTTGAACCTTTATAGTCTGAATTTTTGAAGCAACCTTCTCCTTCACTCTGTACACCTGACGAACCACCGATCGCGGAATTCTAGTAGGTTTCCCAATATTACGATGCTTTGGATCATTATCACAGGTAATTGTCTACAGTGAGAAACCATATGTCCAACCATACCACAATGAGCGCCCATGTTTTCATAAATAATCTCAATAGAAAAACAATGTATCTCACGCTCTACCATGAGCGAAGATGACAATTCACCGACAAGGTCAACGTCCACTAGCACCCGTGCATAATTCCCAAATTCACACTCTTTGGTAGCCCTGTCCAACTGCAAGGGCGTACCCACTCCCCGCTTAATTTCCATAAGATGATGAGGATGACACATAGTTGGGCATATGTTTGTGGAAGGACATCTCCAGGCACATAGTCAGGTTTCCATTGAGCCAATTGGAAGAGCCTGCAGGGTAGAGTGCATGTACCACCACCCCAAACTGGTCTTAGGTCTTCCTCGGTGCCGAAGTGAATATCAAAATATCCATTCCCAAGTGGAACCAAGCGCCAAGGCCCTGATGGCTTCTGGCTTCTATAAATCGGTAAGCAAGCTCTTGAGGATAGATGTTTTCATTGGGACATAACCCTTTCATAGTAGCAGCCTACCAATAAGATTGGTTTTGAAACTTTTCAACTGATCCTGGTATAAAGCTTCATTGATTTTGACATAAATCTTGTCTCCGCGTATGACTGGAGCATGCAATTTGCTAAGAGAGACTGAAGACTCAACTAAGTTAGAAAGAACATAGGCGAATGTTTTGGCCTTTGAAATAGGTTGAGGACGAGGCAAACCCCCCTCCAATGGACACAAGTAGGCCCAAGGACATGCAGCCGCACTTGAGGTTCCGGCGCTCATCGCCGACATCTCAAAACTGTGGCTGTCCTAGGCAGAAACACTAGAATAAGTTTCTTCCTCAAGTTCACCTTTCATGAACGCTATTTTGATATCCATTTGGTGCAGCTCCATGTCATAATGAGCAACTAAAGCTACAACAACTCTGAAGGCATCCTTAGTTGAAACAGGAAAAAATGTTTCATTAAATTAAGTCAATACCTTCTTGTTGTGTAAAACCTTTGGCCATCAACCTAGCTTTGAATCTCTCTAGACTCCCATCTGCATTAGTTTTGGTTTTGCAATCTACATGTTCGGTGGGCCGAAACAGTGGTTCGGCCCAGTTTGGTTTTGGGTTTTGTTAATGGGCTTAAAATATTATTTTTTTAACAAAATTCTTTTAATCAATTGTCCAATATTTAGGCCCAATTTCAAATTTAGTAACATCTTTAAGGCCTAACTTGAATTTACCAATACATTTGAGACTGCAACAAAAGATCAACACTAATTCTTCAGTAATTATTATGAACAAACCATCTGGATAAACTAACAAGAACAAATTAACTTATTACAGATCAAAGGAAGCAAAGTGTCATAGTTCATTAAACCAAACTAGCAGGGTCGACCCACTATGTGTGTGAAGAGAAGTTAAAGGTAGTGGAAAAACTTCTCGTACAACTATCACATTTTCTACTTTTTTTTTTGTTATTTTGTTTTCTATTTTACAATTTACTATATTATCCCTACTGATTAATTATATTTCATAGTTTTTAATATATAAAGGTTAAATTGGTAAAAAAAATTTAATTTTGGAGAGCAAGCTCTCTTCTCTTAATAATGGTAGAGATATAACAACAAAAATATATTTGGAGAACAGAGTTTCAATTCCCAACTTCTAATCTCTTGGCTCCTGTGGATGAACAAGACCTTTGAAAAAAAAAAATACTAATCTTGGTACAAACATACAGAAAGTATTAGAGCATAAAATTTCACCACTGATCTCAATAGCCTAATAATGAAACATTTAATTGAACACATGCAAAACCAAAAAGGAATATACAGTTCCTCAAAGGCTTCCTAGGCTCAGAGACTAATCTGTGTCAGGGGATCATGTCAGAACAGTTCCTTGACCCGATCGGAGAATGTCATTTTCAGTGTCTGTTGCATGCAAATCGTTCTCCGACCCGATTTGGTCAGTTTATGCCCACCCCTTCTGATGATGCTTCTTTTATCAAGTTTGCAGGGTGGACTATGATTATCTTGGTTTACTTAAATGAACTCGTGGACTCAAACCGTAAGTACCATCCATCATCAATATTTCTTGCAACATAAGATACTTTGGCCATTGATTAAGATCACTTAATTTATAACCACAAAAAAAAAAAAAAAAAACGTGGTAAAACACCAGATTGTGATGCATCTCATCATCTCCCTTAAATTAAAGTTATGTTTCTTTACTTAATGGCTTACAAGATCAACAATGGCTGTATATGTGCCTAGAATTCCGGCAAGAACACCAAACACCATTATAGCTACAGCAACTACTAACTTGCAACTCCAAGTACTAAAGCCATGAGTAAGCTTGATGTAGCATGCACAAGGCAGTAAAAAAGATGCTGAGACAACAAAAATGGATCCCAGTAAGCCCATTAGGGTCTCAAAATAGGGAAAGAAAAAGGCTAATAAGGTATTGCTAGCCAAAATTACTAGCCTAATAACTCTCTGAATTAAACTCCTATTTTGGTAGTTCTGAGGCAGGAGACCTTCAATAGCTGAAGCTACTGGGGTAACCATCAGTGCATAGCGAGTAATTGGTATTAATAGTAATGAATAAATAGCTATTTTCGCACTGGCTTGTGAGGTGGGGAGGTTGAGGGTTATCTGAGATTTCACTTCTCCTCCGTACATAAGATAACCAATCACAGCTGTAACCAAGCAAGTTGTAGTGGTGAGAAGAAAGCTGATCATCAACACCTGCAATATATTCATATACCAAATTACCATGAAATTAAACAACAGATTATTATGAGAGACATAAGATTAGACTTCAAGTGCACATGCCTAGCTAGATTACCTTAATGAACTGATGTCGATGTCTCATAGACATATAAATGGAAGGTAGAACTGGGTGGCCCGCGAAGCAGAAAATGTAGAAACTCATAGCTGTCGGGAGTCCACTCATGTTCCACAGCTGACCTCCTTGTGCGTGAAAGCCAACTCCTGATAGTCCAACATATATGAGTGATCCCATGATGAGGAGGGAAGAAAGAACTCCCATGGCTGACACATACGACAATATGCTCAAATCAGTGAGTAGCATTGTCGGTAAAGTAATACAAGCCGTAATTAAGACGAAAGTCTTTCTACAGCCAATTGTTATTGCCCCGCCGCCAAGCTTAATGGCAAATGTGGGGAATAATTTTTGTAAATTGTCACTTTCGGCTATTACCAAGCCAAGAGCAACTAAGTATAGTTCTGTGTTTAAAAACACAGAAGCTATAATCCTCCATTTATTGCCAAAAGCTCGTTCGATAATATCGAGGTAGGTGTTTATTGATGGGTCCGCATCCATGCAAGTTTTAAGTAGCATGCTAGTATAACATGTCATCATGGCAATGACAACGCAAAGAAGAAGCGAGACCCACCCTCCTCTTGAGAGTGCGTACGGTAGCGTAACAATGCCTATCCCTGAAAAAATAACAAGCTAATTAGCAATGATAGATTTCATCTAGTTTTATTAGATCAAATAAATTTCAATTAAGTTCCTCTAATGAAGTCACATTTGTGTAACAGACTGATAAACAAAAGACTTAAAACAGCTAGGGTATCTCACACGTTAATGCACATATGGTTATATAGAAAAGAATTCCAAGGTTCTTGTATTAACATGTATGACTCACAATATTGTTTTCAATCTAATCATTATGTAGGTCACCAATCTGTAATACTTGATTGGGCCACTTGTAGGTTTTTATGAACAATTTCATTTTCTATCCATGTATCTCTGAAGCCTAACTTTTAGGCATTAGAAAGTTGGATTGAACGACGAGGTTTTATTCCTAATATATATCATGCAAGTACAAAAAGGTGAGTTCTATGTTTCCATTTTGCTGAAGTAATTCGGTACTCATTCTCAATCCATTAACTACGATAAACTAAATTACCTAATATATAGTCCGATCTATGTAAAGAAACAAACTGTAAGGTTTTAACAGAGCATCTCTCAAACAAATCTCACATCTAAAGCTTCAAAATTAACTAGCCAGCACAAGTATATTGGCAAACACAAAAAGCAGAACCCCAAGGGAAAATAGAATAATGCGATACTTTGCCTCATTCAAGTTCAACGGAGCTTAGAGTAAAATAAAAACAACTAAAGTGGATCAATACTTACCTAAAAGCACACTAGTTGTATTAAAGGTGGCTTTCCAATGGCTGGATTGGGCCTTCAGAGGAGTAGTACTTTCACTGTTCATTCTGGTGAAAATAAAAAATAAAATAATTAGAAAAATTGTGGAGAAAGAAAATATAATAATGAAAATGATATGAAGACTTTTTTTTTGGGTTAAAAAATGCTTGAGGTCTTAAAATTTCAACCAAGTTTGGGATCACAAAAATTGTTGGTAAAAACGGTAACATGCCTATTCTAAAAAACAATAATAATAATAATAAATAAATAAAACTGTTAACATGCCTTTTGTCATCAAATCTCTCTCTCTCTCTCCGTTTTTTTTTTTTTCCAAACATTTTTTATTTTCTTATATCTATTAGATCCAAAAAGATATTCCTCTTTTAATTGCATTTGTTTTTTTCGGTACAAAAAAACTGAAAGGCCTATGCACTGAGGATTCAATACCAATCAATACAAGCTAGTACAATATTAATATCACCTAATTGTTACATCCTTATTATGTAATGTATATAAGGCCTGGGCAGATATACGAGCGCAACGGACTAAGAACCATAATAACATGGTGATAGAAGAGCTGAAATACTTACTTTCCCGTGAAAACGATCCAGAACCTCTATCTCCAATAAAGCCCGGGTGTCTGGGTCCAGTTACAACTTTGTTCGATCAACTGCATGTGTAACAGAAAAGCAAATAAAAGGAATTCACATATTTGTTATAATGTACATAGTTAATCGAAAATATAATGTAATTCAATTATCTCAAAACTCGACTGAGAAAGAAAAATATATTAAAACTAAGTGTCACACGTAGAACATTTATCTTAATAGTTAATACTAAATGCTCTTCTTCGTACCACTCCTTGAACAGTGTTTACACGTTAACATATGAGCATAGAGATTATAGATTACTTGTGAAAGAAAAATATCTACAAATTTATTTAGAAGAGAAACTTCAACATTATTAATGTTACTACATTCAAATGGGAATGTTGTACCATTAACAAATGCTCCATAAAATGGGTGTAGATGATAGGAGGGTGTTATTTTAAAAATAATCAGAAACAAGGCTGAAGAATGGAGGTATCTACTCTATGGCTGGATATATAGTTTCAAACAAGTCAATTAATTGAAGAAGTTGTTTTTTTACATGATGCAACAATTAACAAAGCTTTCATTAGTACCTTCACTTGAGAAAATTTCAAACAAATTTCTCAATAAACCTTCAAATTTCTTCAAAAACCAACTGATTATGAGAGAATCAATTCCTAACCACATATAAAATTAAAACCTAAATTTTTTTTTTTTCAAAATTAACTAAATTAATAAAAATAAATACAAAATGAAAATGTGGACAAGGGGGGGGGGGGGGGGGGGGGTCGGTTAAAGGAGCTAAAGGAGGAGTACGTACATAATAAAAGGGGCTTTACTGCCGAAGGATAGATTCCTCGGTCGATATGTAGGGTCAAAGAATTACAATGTTTCAGAACAATAGGCAAGACGATCAGAAAGAGAGAGTCATGGTTTGAGATCGATAGGGAAGTAGAGAACTCCAAGCCTGCAGCGGTTTCAAACTATTGTGCTCCCAATTTGAGAGAGCATGTGTACGTGCTCCTTATAATTGCTCTATAAAACCAAAACCCTAGGCAAGGACGGAGGATGGTAGTTTGGTAACTGGGTTGTACACTTGTTTTTAGTTTTCTCTAATTATATTGGTTTAGTTATCCAAAATCTGGCATCCTATATATCCCAGCCCGTGCGGTCTCCTCATGTCGTAAGTAAAAGAGAAGTCAAATAGTCTCCTAAGCAAAAGAGAAGTCTAAACCTTGATTCCTTGATCAACTCTGACACCACGGAAACTTATAACAAAATCAATATTGCATTACCTGATTTATTTTGGTATATTCCATTCTGTTGCACAGGTTCAGTTCCAAGTGATGTCTTTATTCAATACTTTCAAGGCAGTTAATGTGAAAAATAAGATGACGTTGGGAAGGCAGGTTACACCTTGGTGTCCTCCTCCTGTTGGTTGGTTAAAAGCTAATGTTGATGGGGTGTATGATATGCATTTAAGCCGTGGAGTTCTTGGAGTAGTTGTTAGGGACTCTATGGGTGATATAGTGGCTGGGGCTTGCTGCAGGTGTGATGATGTGACTTCTCCATATATGGTGGAGGCGTTGGCTGGTCGTTTGGCATGTAAGATTGTCGTACAGTTTCATCTAACTCCCATCATTGTGGAGTCTGATTGTCTACGATTGGTTCAGGCTGTTCAGGCAGCTGGAGAGGATAATTCTGAGATTGGGAGGATTATAGATGACATTTCTTTGGCATTGATTTCTATGGCTGGTTCTTTCTTCTGCCATGTCTATAGAGAGTCTAATAAGATTGCTCACAAGCTAACTAGTAGTGCTCTTGTTTTAGGGTTACAAGTGTCTTGGAGTGGGATTGTCCCTCCAGCACTTGATGAGATCATTTGTAACAATTAGTTCGTATTAATAAAGTTTGTCATCTTTCCCTTTAAAAAAAAAAAAACCTTTATCAATTTTTTATATGTGGCAATTAAATATATCTGTTCTAATGAGTTGATATTAGATTGTAAAAAATTTAAGGGTTTTTTGTGCACTAATAGTGTCTAGACACTTGGAGGAATTTTAGAATGATACCCGAACTTATAATTTTATCAACATGAGCCATGGCCTGCTGGTTAGCTAGCCTAACTAGCACCATAGAGGTTATTAGTTTAAATCTCACATACCCGAACTTATAATTCTGTGTTTAAATCCACCATAGATGGGGTGGAAACAAATTGTTATCTAAAATAAAATAAAAAACGATATATGGACTTATTTTTTCTTATCAACGTCGTACCTCCATCCATTTTTTGTCATGGAGCCATTAACTTTACTACGTGTGACGCACGTGAGACACAAAATGAAGGTAAAAGACTAATTTTCCATATATATGACATTTTACCTATTTTTAATAACAAAAACCTATTTATCTTTTATTTTTTACCATCAACGTCGTACCTCCATCTATTTTTTGTCACGATGCGTTAACTTTACCAAGTGTGATGCACGTGAGACACAGAATGAGGGTAAAAAGACTAATTTGCCCTATATATGACATTTTACCTATTTTTAATAAAAAATAATCTATTTATGTTTTATTTTATTACCTTCTCCATCTCTCGTTTTCTTCCTATACACTCTCCCCCTCTTGACATCTTCCTCCTAAACTAAAGATGGAGATTGCACAGTCTCCCTTCCCATTTCTAACCTTTCTAACTGTCCACTACCTACTAATCGTAGTCGTTGTCCTCCGTAGCTTTCAAAATCGGAGAATTAAGGTGAGGGGTTACTCTTCTTCTCTACGCAACGTCGGTGCTTGACATGATTGGATGATTGAGAGAAGGAAGCGGAGAGTAGGAAGGAGTAGTAGAGAGAAAGGTGTAAGAGAATCAGGGGAACTGCAAAGGGCTCTTCGTACATGAAATGAAATTAGAAAAGAGGTACGACGTTGATAAGAAAAAATGAGTTCAGGTATCATGTTGATAAGATTATAAGTTCGGGTATCATTTTAAAAGTCCTTTAAGTGTCCAGACACTGTTGATACAAAAAATCCAAAATTTAATTTATATTCATGTATTTTGAAACTTTATCAAATGAAGTTAGCCTAGTATAATTTGAAATTCTGTCTCCGTTCCTAGTCCTTATGGGACCCTGATTTTCTGCTAGAAAAAAAAATGTGCTAGGATCTGCTTGAATTCGTTGGTAAGGTGCCACGTCATCCTTACACAATCCAACACCTAGGATTTAAAAGATGAGAGAGTATTCAATGCACCAACGTGCACTTACACTAACGAAAAATTGATGGCTAACGTGTGGGATAGATTCCCACATCTAATAAATGGTTCAAGCCAATTGTCTTTGTAAGTGTTCAATTGGAACACATGATAAATGGACAAGGAGAGAGGCAAGGCCTATTTGATGGGAGGAATGAATATATATATATATATATATATATATCACAAATGATATTTGAACTTATCCTCTATTTTATAGATGGTACCTGAATTTCAATTTCATTTCAAATAGTGCCAATCACTAACTTTCATTAATGTTCCGTTAAAAAACTGACATGTTCAAAGCACATTACCTATATTCAAGAGTAGTTTGACGAAAATACCCGTTTAAATAATTTTGTTTACTAGATATTTTGATCAATTAATATGTTAATTTTAAAAATAGAAGTTCATGTAAAAATAGAAATTAAAATGTATCTCTACCCTCTTAAGAAAATATGCATCACACTACACTTTTTAGATATGATTTTGGTGGAATTAGAAACAAAGATGATCTTTTGATTGTTGTTAAGTGCATGTCTAAATGTGTGTTTATGGACAAGTATATATATGAGTTTAATTGTTAAGTTGAGATTGAAGTAGTGACGAGTAAAAGGATGAATGAGAATTAATGCTTTATGAATTAGTAACGAATCACGTTGCTGACATTAAAAGGATGAATGACTTTGCGAGTGATATCCTCATTTTTTTTGTCAAACCTCAAGTTGGTATGTAAACAAACGTTTCTTGATTCTGGGTTTTTGTTTTTGTTTAGTGAAAATTAATTAAAATGGTTGATGCAGTTAAAGATGAGTCTTGCAACCGAGGCCATTGCTTTCCACAAGGAAGCTGCTTGTTTCCATTGCAGCTGGAGTCAAACTGAAAGTTCTCCAGGTCTCTTTCACTTTCACCATCCTATTACTCTCTTCTACATTTCAATCTCCATTATGTCTCGTGGTTCATGTGTTTAATTCTATTTTTTAAGTTTCACATATGACTTTGAGCTCTCAATATTTCGTACAAATGTATGAAATTTCAAATCTTTGACCTTCAGGCTTGTTGTATTTTGCTAATCAATTTGTTCCATCTTCCTTAGGATTGGGCCGGTCACAGCCGATTTATCAGGGTAATGCCCAATACTTCTTCTGCTGTTGGTGTTGCAGGGTCAGGTACTTCAACTATCTTTTTATTGTTGTTTCTTTTTTCTTTTAAATTTTTATCATTTTGTTTTTAAATCTGAGGCCTAGGTGCTCAATAAAAATAAAATTGTGTAAAATGTTATTTATTTGTAAGCTATGAGTACTAAACAGATGGTGTTCCAAATTTAATAGCTTCCAACAAAGGATATGTGTAGGGTTGCACATGTTGTCCTTTGGAGAACCAATCTCTTATTTTTATAGTTAATATGTTCATTAATGAGGATAAATACCAGACTTTAACATACTGAACCATCACTTCTTCCAATATCCTTGGTAGGTATTCAAAGATCTGGTGTTTATTTTTATTTTTTAATTTTTTCTATTAATAGCGCCTGATAGAGAACATGTATGGCTTGCACCACAGGCTTCAAAATTGTACGTTGACTGAGGACTGCATGACATGTGTTGATCTTCTTGAAGTCATGCTGGTGGAACATTTGTAGAGGTTACTATTAATACACATAAAGTTATGTTTGAAATATAGATGTTTATCATCATGTGATGAGTAGTTTTTATTACCCAAAACGAATTTAAGAGTTTGCATTTCTGTCATTCAGGTTAAGCATGACGAACTTTTTACCCCGCTTTTTACTGACTTATTACTAAGCATATGGGAAACTTTGGATGCTATGTAACCCAGTTTAACGTAACTTATTCTAGTAAACAAGTTTCTAACTGAATTTTACAGAAATTTTTATTCCTCTTCTAGTTCACGTGAATTCACTTCTCTTTTTAAATTTCCTGAGTTTGGTTGCGTACTTGCGTCCTTCTGATATGTTTGTTCTGAGTTTGAAGTCTAATATATTCGACATTGGTTATTAGCTTGTAATTTCTTTCATACTATTTTGAAATATTGTAGTCATGTACTCTTAGCCTCTTTAGCCTCTTTAAATTATTGTTTCAGGAATATTGCAGCAATGTGAATATTCAAATGTTAAAGCTACTAAACTGATTCGCACACAGTTTGGGTTTTGAAAGATCACCTGCCTTCCAAAGTGGGGTTTGCATTAAGAGATGTAGATGCAAGTCTTTTTCTTTTTTCTTTTTCTGCAACTTCTTGCATGTAGCAACTCATGTGCAGTGTGGCTTTTGATGTGGGAATATTGATTGTTGCCTCTTGAAATAAGTTGTTGTTTTTTGTTTGTGGTTGTAGATTATTCAATTCCAGAGAAGTTAATTTATTCTCTCAAGTCAATTTTTCAAAGGTTTCCTTCCCTTGGCTTGTTAACTAACATTACATCAGTGGTGGCAGAAGTAGAAGAAAGAAGAGAGGAGCAGTAGGAGCAGGCATATTACATCAGTGGTGGCAGAAGTAGAAGAAAGAAAAGAGGGGCAGCAGGAGCAAGCATTAGTAGTGGGTGAAGTGGGCAAGCAATCATAAATAGTCCAATAATCACTGTATCCATTTCTAGCACACGTATGTTTTTGTCTCTGATGCAATGTAAGACAATAAATTGTCACTGATTCATGACTTTGTGGAACAATGACTAATACGACACTACTACAAAAATTGAATCAGACGACACCTCTCACACACGCATCATACTTTTCTGTCATCTGATTAATTTTTTTTTTTTGGACGTCGTTTTCATGAAATCTGTCGTCTGATATGGACTTATGAATTAGTTCAGAAGACGTTTAAGGACAAAATCATTGTGTGACGCTTAAAAATTTGAGCGGCAATTTTCCCACCATGTAGTGGTGCCAAATCCCATCTCAAACCCCAAATTTCCTCCCCAACATGTATTAATCATACGACGAAAAATAATAAAACTGTGGTCTGGTCAATATATTTAGCTAAAGGAGGGAGATTTCCCACCACCATATTTCTCTAACTCCCCGAAGAGGGAAGTCAGATTGATAGGAGACAAATTCCAAATTTAAAATGATAGTCTTCATACCACATTTTATAAAATTCTGTTGTGTGAGCCTTTGTCCAAATTGATATAGCTGGACTTGAAGGCCTAACACCTGAGCAAAAGAATAACAAAATACCCACCGCTCCTCAATCTCTCGACAGAGCCTCACGAGTCTCGACACAGACTTATAACCAAAACCCACAACCATCAACGCCCTCGCCCTCTCTCCCTCTATCTTCTACCCCTAGACCCCACTTATGCCTCACTCAGTTTATCTCCAAACCCTAGCCCTCTCCTACTTCCTCTCCCTCTCTCTTTCCGTCACTGTTAGGATTCCGACGATTCGAATTCCAGATTGATTCGCCCGAATCGCCTCCTTATCTCCCTCATCAACGGCTCTGAATAGGGACGACTCCTCGCCTGAGGACTACGCCATTTTGTCCTCCAATCTCATATAGTCACCCAAACCTTGACTCATTTACCCTAACTCATATGCTCGCTGTAATCGTTGCCTGAATTGGAGGCCAACGGCGCAGCACTGCTGCTGGTTCTTCTCTGGTGGCCACTAAACCGAAGAAGAGAAAGAAGAAGAACCTATTCGAGGTGGCACAGTATCTACCCAATTAGGGATTTGAGTACCACATGGCTAAGAGCCACTGGGCCGGTGTCTTGTATCAGATCACCAAAATCAATCATTACGAGGTTTGTTTATTGCTGGGTTTTAAGAGATGATAGGGATTTGAGATTGGTTTGAATCTTCTGGTTTATGCTGGTTTTTCAATTTTGACAGGACGGTAGGCATGGAAAGGCTTGGGGAGTTGTTCATAAGGAAGGTGGGTTTTACATTTCAGTTGTTCATTTCAATTTGGGGAGCCGCAACCTAACTAGCTTTCTGGTCTCTCATCTTCTCTCTCTTTCTCTTCTTTCTTTCACTCTTTCAATGGAGCATTAAGGTCTTTGATCTTCTTTCCTTCCTTCCTATGTTTTGTTCCCTTTATCATTGATGATTTGGCTATAGGATTTTGGCTTCAGTTCTACGTTCCTCAATGTCCTTGCAAGTTACGATGTTAATTTGGGGATAAATTTGTCAGGGTAGCAGATTGTAAATTTGGGGGTTAGGGTTTTGGTTTTTTATTTCAATTCAGATGGGCTGACAGTTTGGTGTATTTAATCATTGTTTGGAGATATGAGTGAAAGCATTAGCAGGACGGCATGCATTGGGGGTGCAGTACTGTGACTGCGAAGACGTCAAATTGAACTACAAAGACCTACTCTCAAGCTTTGGTGGCGACATCTAACTTGCATCACTCTAAATCATATTCTAGCAGGTAATTTCTTATAACTTTTTTTTTCTTAACTGAGATTTAATTTGTTACTTTTTAAACTTACTTTTTTGAGTTTCATCTCAGTACAGACCCAAATTGAAACCCCAACAAGTTGATTGATTTGATTTATTTATATTGATCGATGTTGGTTTTCATCATATAATGCTCTTAATAAATTATTTTTCACCCTTTTTGTTTCCTATTCTAATTGGCCCCTTTGGATTTCTTGAAATGTTTACACCCCTAAAGAGCACCAGTTTAGTGTCAATAGAAGAGAAGAACTTATTGTGAAAATAAGACTACATTAATAATTTTTTTATTGTACAGTTTTGTTCATATTGGTTGATCATCAGATTGCTGGGAAATTTAAGGACAATTACAATTTGGAGCTCTGATTTTGCCTTCATTTGATAGTTGGTAACATTTTCATTCCCTTAAACTTGTGTAGTCTTGTTTTTACTCTTTAGGTATCATAAGCGTTGTATATATTATAGGGTTTTTTGCACCAACAGTGTCTGAAGACTTGGGTGACTGACAATATGAGACCCGAACTTACAAAGTTATCAGAGTAATACCCAGACTCAATTTTTCGTATCAATGTGGTACCTACCTCAATTTTCCGTCACGGCGCAGTCAATTTGACCACGTGCGTCACACGTGACTCATAAAATAAGGCCAAAAATACTACTTTGCCCTCAATTCATTAAATTTTCTCTCTTATTCATCGTCCTCTTCCTTGAAACAGATCAAATCCAAAACCCAAACCCTAAACATCATTATAATAGCTAGGCCCTCCATTTTCGGTGGACACCCAGACTCGGGGCATTCAGGCTCGGGACACCTAAGTCTAGTCTCAATGATTTGAACGGCGGCGTCTGATGCCACCACTTCCACCAATAGCTCATCATCACCATCTTCCGCCCACTAGCACGAGTAATTCGTCACTGCTCAATGGAGAAGCTATCGGTGGTGGAGTCGAAGCTGGCGAAGTTGCTTCCAAAGGAGAAGAGTCCGAATAAGGAGGATCCAGGGTGTGGGCTGATGTTGAAGCTAGACTACGACGACGTTTTGAGTGCTTGGTCAGACAAAGCGTCGTCGTTTTAGGAGGATTTGCAGGGCAGCGCTGATGGAAACCATGTCTCTATATGTTCCATTACGGTGAAATTGGAACTCAGAATATTAATGAAAGACTAGAGAAAGACTGGATTCAAAATTTGGGGAAGAATGATTGGAGAAACCCAGAATGGGTTACCAGAATAAAGAAGATAAGCCAGAGTCCTCTGAGGATGGGTCGGCGGCGAGGATTCTGGATCTTGATGTCCGGCTTCCTCTGAGCACGCTGATGGTGGCGGTGTGTTAAGAAAATGGACGGAACTCGATGAGAAATGGGGAGCAGCGCCCTAGCTACTTTGATGGTCGCTTGAGGAGGCTGGTGGAGGTGGATGCCAGTGATCTTCTTGGGTTTTGATCGGAATTGGGTCCTGAATCGCTTGGTGGTGACGGTGCCGTGAACTGGTGGCCGGGAATGGTGGTCTCCGATGATGGGAGAGAGAAGTGGAAGGGAGAGAGGAGAGAATTACGGTGATTGGATTGGTGGATTTGATTCTAACGGGGGTGGAGGAGTGAAAAGTCCTTTTTGTCCTTATTTTGCTACTCACGTCCGACGCACGTGGTCAGTATTGACGGCACCGTGACAAAAAATTGAAGTAGGTACCACGTTGATACAAAAAATTGAGTCTGGGTATTACTTTGATAACTTTGTGAGTTCGGGTATCATATTGTCAGTCACCCAAGTCTTCAGACACTGTTGGTACAAAAAACCCTATATTATATGGGTGTTGTTTACTCTTTGAGATTGGAAAAGTTAACTGTAACTTTCTTTCTCATTCACTACTCATTATCAGTCACCATTTGATAATCATACAATCAACTTCAATTATGATGTCTAACATTCGTTGATGTCTAACATTCTTTAGAGTTTTGTCCCACTTTCAAATCTAGACACTATTCATTAAGTTGCTAGCTAGATAGGAAAGGGAAACTACACTATCACTGGACTCTCATGTCTTGCATCTATTATTTAGCTTAATCTTATCTGGCAATGTGTTGCTTGTGCTTCTTTTCTTTGGTTTCTTTGAGCATTGTTTGTTTTCTTCCTCTTGCATTGTGCTTGTTGCCTATTGGCTTTAATGAAGTTTATTCATTAATCCCAGGAAAAAAAAAAGAGTACATTATTGCTAATGAGGAACCATTTGCTAGCTCCAAAGTTATCTGCACTTGACAAGAAAAAGGGACTTTTCAATGCTGCATTTGCAACCATGTCTACACGCTCATGTGTTTGGTCAGTCTCACAAAAACAGCTACTGTTAGTAACCAAAGCTACAAACAGAGGCAACTTTGTGAAGAAAGTAAGTCATACTGACGTTCGTTTTTCTGTGCTATTTCTTTTACCAAATTTTACAATAATAAAGACTTATTTTCTTATGCACAATGTTCGGTTTTGGTGATTAATGAGTTAAATGACATGCCAGACCAAGAGGTAGAGCTAAATTCTATAACGATGTATGCATTTTCTATCTCATACACCTGGGCATACCCCATTTCTTTATTCTGCAGGTAATATGTCACACATGCATTTAAAATATGCATGTCATAATTCCTA
Source organism: Rosa lucieae (assembly GCA_024704745.1). Lineage (NCBI taxonomy): Eukaryota > Viridiplantae > Streptophyta > Magnoliopsida > Rosales > Rosaceae > Rosa > Rosa lucieae. The sequence continues at coordinate 61,134,317 of CM045496.1, forward strand.
TTGATTATGTAGTCCCTTTGCCATGGCTTTGGAAGGATCATACATTTTGCAGCATTTTGTTAGCCAGACAATAAATAACTTGTTTATAAGCTTACCATGATAAACTTTTCTCCTGCATGAGAAACAGACTTGATAGAACATGCTAACTTGTTCATATATGCCTATCTTTTAGACCTTTTTCATTGCAAATGCATGAGCTATTTATCAATGAGTGCACCTTATGTTATGTTGTAGGTCGAGCATTTTTGATGCCAAGGCTGGAATTGCTTTGAATGACAATTTTGCGAAGCTTGTCTCTTGAATGGGCTTATAGGTAATTATCTCAATATCTTCATTATGCAATCTGGGTTTCTTTAACATCACAGTGGGATACTAAAATAGTGTAATACACATTGCAGAATATCTACGTATGCTGATATTCTATTTCTGGTAAGTCTCCCTCATATTCTTCATAATATTACATTATATTCATGCTACATAGTAATATTGCTATTTTACAAAATTGAATTTTTATTGTTTCATAGTCTTCGCTGTTTTTAATACTCAATTTCTTTAATGAATTAAACCTGGTAAATACTTGGACTACATGCAAGATAAATAGCTTATGTATGTACTCCTTTGCAAGAATTCATAAGGCTTTGGTTTTAAGTATGGTGAATACGTATTATAAATAAGTTGTTGATGTCTACAGAAAGTTGCAAAGAGATGCCTCTTAGACAAGAAATGGGATTCTAGGCCTTACTTTGCAGATTACTATTGATTTCAAGCAGCAAAAGTGGAAGGAAGATGAGAGTTAGATAAAGAGACTTGGTTTTGATGCATGGAAGGAACAAATGCTTATAGTGTTTTATCTATGGAGATTAAGGAAATACTCCCCTTTTGATATCAATTTACTGAATACATTTTACATATGGTGGGATTTGAGTTAATTTGATTGTTTAGAACCTTTGTAACAATTAGACAACAAGAATAAATGAAAAGTATTGTCCAACACGTTATAGCACAATGGTAAAAGCTCAATGTGTCATCTCAAAGCACAAATACATTGAATTGTTAGTCTTCACACCACATTTTTTGTCACAAGAACTGTAGAATGTATACAATAGTCACGACAGCTACAAAATAAAAACTGTCGTCTGAATAAAACTCACACAACGGTCATAAAATAAAGCGACATCTAAATCGCAATCACACAACAGTTTTTAAAGTCGCTCGTTGTCTGAAGAATGGTCACATAACAGCTAATGTTGTCGACAGGCTGCCGGCATGCTGCCAACATGCTGCCTATCCCTTCATATGACGGTTCCCTACAATCGACATTCATCAAACGGCGCCTCGATATACGATGGTCAGCCTCCATATCAGACTATAGTTTTTGCCCGCCGTCTATTTCAATTTCTGTAGTAGTGCGAATGTATATTTCTTGGTGGATCCAATGTATTTTGAAGTTTAAAGTATGGGTTAAAGTACTGCTAGTTCATTTGATGGTTTACATCAAATTTTATTTCCATTTGATCACTATTGTTCATTAGGTAAATGGATGTTTAAATGATCATACAACAGATTTCTCATACATCAGACAATGGTTCTTTGAAAAAATAAAGTCTTCTAATTAACTCTCACACAACAGAAAACACTAGAGCTCCGTTGTCTGAAAAGCTTAACAAACAACGGACTTAAACAAGTTCTGTTGTCTGAAGGCAGCACAGCAACTGCTACGCATGGCATCTACCGAGCCATCTGCCGAGCCATCACACAACAGTTATAACACATACCTGTTGTCTGTGTGTTTATCAGACAACTGTGTTCCACCGTTGTCTGAATTTTTAACAGACAGCGGCTCGCTCTACATCGGTGGCACTCCAAATCAGACAACAGTTTCTGTCTGTAGTCTGATAAGTTTTTTGGCATAGTGAAAAGTACCACTTATCTCAACTACTTTCCTAAACATCACACTTACTGTGGATGAGCCTAATTGAAGAAAAACTAAAATCAATGGCATCTACCAAGTACGATGGCAAATTGCCATACTACATCATCTTCGAAAGATAAAGGTCTTTGTCTTTCTAAGATTTGAAGTCTTCAACCTTTAACTCAAAATCATCATCTTGATCTTCTTGTTCCACATTGTAAGCTTTTCTTGCTTCACAACTCATTCTGTATGCGGTGGTAGTACTCTCAGAGGCTCTACAAATGTGTGCCTAATGACCGGGTGCTCCACATCGAGAACAAACATCTCGATGCTCAGGCTCCCTTGATTGAGGCCCTTTGAAAGCACGATTAGGACGGCCCTTAGTGTTGGTGGGTCCACCAACATGGCCGGAGATGTTGCCTCCCTCTTTCTTTCCATGTTGACCTCCTATGTTCCGTGTCTGCTTATTTTAGCGGTTACCTTCCAAATTAGAGCGATTATCTAGACAAGGACTTCTAGAAGTATCCCAAGATTTAGGGCTTCGCTCTTAGCGCCCTTCCTTAGCAACCTGACTATAATTGCACTTTGGAATAGATTTCCTTCCTACGAGTCTCGAATTATAGTTCTTCATAAAGATGTTGTCATTCTTTTTAGTGACATTCATCGCTCCAATGAGCTCATGAAACCTTGTGATCCATCTTGTAGTAGCATTAATACGATAGTTCTTAGCAACCATCGATGCAGAGAAGGGGAAGGTGGAGAGAGTCCTCTCAATCATCATCGCATCTATGATCTTTTTTCCACATAATTTCATCAAGGATTTGATGCGAAGGGCTTCTAAATTATAATAAAAAACAGTTTTGAAGTCACAGAAGCGGAGGTTATGTCATCTTACTTCTATGTCAGGAAGCAGGGAGTCACATATGTTCCCAAAGCGCTATTCGAGTGAGACTCACAACCTTCTGGGGTCTTCTTCATTCAGCTACTCATATTAAAGAGAATCATCCACATGACGAATCAATATATAGGATAACGGCTTTTTCCTTATTAGCCTCTAAGGCTTCGCTTTGGGCTATAATGAGCACATCCTGAGTGGGCTCAAGGATCGTTGATAGAATTCCTTGAGCCTTGAGATGCTGGAGAACATCATGAACCCACTTGTGGTATCCAGTGTTAGTTGTCCCCAATAGAGCAAAGTCCAATTGTTCAGGTTTTATCTTGAAAAAGAACAAGAAAATGGGGTAGTTTTAGATCAAATAGTCTACCACAAAAACAAAAGGAATTTTTTTGAGTAATCATTCCCAAGAAATATGATTCCAAGAGATCTTGGATTAGATCAAAACAATGATGTAAGTGGTCAATCGTAAAGTGTCAATAAACTCTAAGTTTGGAGATAGCACGAACTCCCACAGTTCAGTTTAATCTTCCCACAAAAAGAAGAAGTGGGAGATAGAAGAAGAGAGGTTGCAAGTCCCTGAATAAAAGAAAATGATTGAAATCTTAAAGAAAAGTACAAAAAAGGGGAACTTTAATGAAAAACTACCTTGAAAAGGAAAATAAGTGTCGCCAAATTTTTTGGCCGATGCTGGCTAGTAGCCGAAACTAGCCGAAGCAGTTTCCAACTGGCAGTTCAGTCATTCAGCAGACTGGTCAGGTGCTTTTCGGGCCGGTTCAGGAGTTTCTGCTTCTGCTTCTTGAATCCTTGTGTCGAGGCACTACTGGTGGCCAAGTTTGGCGGCAGGAAGTGGTATGATGGTGGGAAACCGGGCAGGTATTGCTTTCTGCTTCAAGGGGCAGGTTCGATACTTTTCTAGCCAGTTCTAGTAATTTGGTCGCTAGTTCTGGGCTCCTGGGATTGAGTGCTACATGGTGTGTGGCAAAGGCATTTAGGGTTTCAAGGTTTCATATTTGGATTTAGGATTTGGCTATTTGTTTCAGGGTTTGGGTTTCGTGCTAATAAAGTGTTTTTTAAAAAAAAAAATGCAAAGAACAGTAGAGAGAATTTGGGAGAATGAATTATACTTTTATTGATAATAGGGGCCTCTTTATATAGAGAATTATAATGAAAGAAACTGAGTTTTACAAGGAAACATAATCATAGAATGATTAGGATATCTAAGAAGATATCTGTAAGCCTAACTCTATTACAACTCGGACAAATAACTTAGAATTTGGGTCAGAAACATAATCTAAGTGTGCTTAAACAATTTTTATTATTATTATTTTTTTTATCTTTCTCAGGTTGGGTTTCGATCCCTAGGTCGCTGCTATAGTTCTTTCCATGTTCTCTGCTTATAGAGGGGGTGTTGTCTTAGAAAGTGGATGTTAGTATATACGTGACATTTGATGACTTCTTCATGCTCTTGTGTAATGATCTTCTTATACAATTCTATAAGATCTTGAATTGGTACAATGTTCATTCAATGTAAATTGGTTTGAGTCGGAAGCATATACAATTGTGAGTTTTTTTATTATCTCATGTGAGGGTCGAATGTTTTTTTTTTTTTTTTTTTTAAATTAAAGATTAATAGAATATACAAAATGGAAAAGAGTTTTTGCCTCATAGGCAACCTATAGTCCTATACTGTTTGTCCCGAAATGTCGAGCACACAATTGTGGTACGATGAAAAACCAAAGGCTCATGAAAGAACTCTTTGCTAACTGGTCTATTTAGAATACATATTGTAATCTGAGGTTAAGACTCTATGCCTCCTCCGATATTATAGGGTTTCATTAATCAAGGCCTGAGGGTAGCCGTACCGGCACTCCTTCAAGAAAACAAAAAACAAAAGAACACTCGCTAGCATTGACTAAAAGAAAACGATAGCATTTCCTTTCAACGTTGAACTTTGATTATGTGGTTATCGTTTAAAAAATACAAACAAAATATTTCACTTCCAAAATAGGCAAGGAAACGATAAATATGATATTAAAACACCCAGCACTTGAGAATTGGAGTACACTAATAAATTTGAAAAATATAGATTAAAGTAAATAGAGTAGCCAATTATGCACTCTTTGCTAATTTGTGCAACTTATTGTAATTTGGGGTTAAAGCTCTATGTCCCCCCCCCCCCCCACATGTAATTCTAACTTATTGTAATCTGGGGTTAAGGCACTATCCCCCCCCCCCCCCCCCCCCCCCCCCCCCCCCCCCCCCCCCCCGGGTCTATGGTTTCATTAATCAAGAGTTGAGGGCAACCGCACCGTTCTCCTTCAAAAACAAAAAACAAAAAAGAACTATAGCATTGACCACAAATTTCCTTTCCTTTCAAGGTTGAACTTTGATTATGTGGTTATCGTTTAAAAAATAGATACAAAATATTTCACTTCTAAAATATGCAAGGACACGATAAATATGATATTAAAACACCCAGAGAATTGGAATTACACTAATAAATTTGAAAAATATAGATTAAAGGATTTTAAGTTTTAGAATCTTGTCATACAATCAAAGCTAAACTAATAGTAATAGAGAATTACAGACTTGCATGAAATTTTCGCCATCAACAGTGAGAGAGGTCATACTACATATCAGCAAACAAGCTGTTCACTAAGCTGAACAGGCCCTATTATTTAAGATTATAAGCACTAATTATAGACAATTAATTGGATTAAATTCGAACTCGATTGATTCTCTGACTTGAAATCTCAAGAGTAGAATTTGAAATCCTTGGCTTGAAGTATGATATTCCTCAATGCACCAATAGGAGCAAAAATCAGCAATAACACTCCAGCTATAATGCAGAACTGTAATAGAAGAAAACCAGAATGAAATTAGTATTTGGAAAGAAAAATAATAGATAAAAGAACAAAGTTCTTTAAGAGTTCTTGCTATCTTACCCAATTTGCAAACCAGGATAAGCTGAACTTCTTAGGTTTGTAGATGACGAGCCACATGATGCAAGGAAGCTACAAGAAATTTTCAGGTAATTAAGTATTAAAATTTAAAAGGGAATGAAAAATCAATTGATCCAATGTCATTATACAAGTTACTTACAAAATATGTTGTGGGAGCCAAAGCAAATCCTCCAAAGAAACTGAGAAGCCCGCCAAAGAAAGGGAACGTGACTCCGATGAACAAGGTCATTGCTGTATCACAGAACACATTAATATTGAGTTAATTAGATCATATGTACCATATTCCTAAACCAACATTATTAATCATATCTCAAGAGTCATGTATGATGTGAAGTCAACTTAAGATTAAGATCTACCAAGTAAGTAAAGAGATGGGGAAGAAAATGATAATTACCAACAAATAGATTTCGTGATATAAAGCGGAGAGAATAAGATGGTTTGAAATTCATCTGTTTCACTAGAGCTGCTTCAATTGTGTCAAACACCGGCATTGCATAGACCTACATATCCAAGAAGATAAACAACATGAATACTTAAACAACTGTTTATGCAGGAATGTAAATATTGAAGTAGGACTCTACCTGATAGCTCCCAATGACATGAATAACAACAAAGGAATTAGCAGAAACAATAAGCCACTTAGGTTTCTCCAATGATATGAGGATATTATCCTGAACACTGTTTCCGAACACCCAATAACCGATAAGAGCAACTGGGAAATAGCACAAAGCCACCACAACATATGCAAGCACCACACCCTTCCACATTGGTTTTTTGGAAGGCTTGTCAGGTGTAGAAGGAAGTGTTGCTTGAATCTCCAAAACCACATTGTGACCAGCAAAAGAAAAAGCTACATCTCCCAAAGCACTAAAGAAGTTGAACACATTTCCTGTGTTGGTCGAAGCCCTGGGGCCATACTGCACTTCTGGTTGAACCCCTTTGTGAAGTGAAGCTCCCCATGCAACTGTAGAGTAGCTGCAGAACAATGGGACAAATTCACAATGAGACATTAAACCAAATTTAATTCAGCAAATTAAACGATGTCACTGATATGAACTTCTTAATCTGAAACTAGATCCCATTTGGAGAAAACTCTGCTCTATCAGTAGACTTATATAGGAGGTGCCAGAAGCAATTCTAGAGATTAACTAAAGGCCTTTTGTCGAAGCAATTCACGGTGATTTTGCAACACACAGTTCATTTTTAATCAAGGGTTTGCTTCACGTACAATGTCATAAGTACAAAGTAACCTAAGTACTAGCATTCTACAAGTTAGCTAAAATAGAAAAAAGTGCTTTTAGAGGTACTGAGTACTGACTACTGAAGCACTTGTACTTCTTGGAGAAGCAGCTAATGGTTAATTCTCTAGAAATCATTACCTATAAATTATAGGAAGATATAAAGGTATATAATATGTGTCTGATCTGTTCTAGGAATCAGTATGGGAATTCGACTGACAATTCTAACAAATTAACTGGATGAAAAGGAAAATATATGTACCTCAAGGACATGACAGCTGCAGTAAGAGAAATACCAGCAATGGAATTGAAACTAGGGAGGTGAGAGATAACAAAGTGGACAGCAGCGAAGATCATGATGAAGTAGGTGGTTTTGATTGGTTTTCCAGGGGACACGGTATCATGGATCTTCTGCAGTGATTTACCACCAGTAATCATATAGACGATGCACGTACCAGATTGCACCATTAGTTGTTGGGGTACCACAATCCAAAGCCCTAGCTTTTCTCCGAAGGCATGTTGACCCAACTCATGGTACCTATCAAACCTCTTCCCCGGCACCGACTCATGCATCTCTACCATCTGCCATAAGGTGTATAGGGTGATAATCCATGAAAGAACAATCACAGTAACTCCAGGTCCCCTAAAGCACAAAACCCAATTCAGTTAATGGCCCAAAAATATGCTATCATCATGTTAACATGACATATTGATGAACACGCAAAAATTACATAGCTCACTGAATCTTAAACCCTAAAACCCCTTTCACCATAACCCAAATAAAGTAGGACCTTAACACAGAAACAGTACTAAACTTAAACCCCAAGTATTTATGCATAAAGCTAAGTCGACTTTGGTTCTATTATCTTTCTCTCATAATGCCTTTAACACTTAATCCAAAAACAGCTTTGAACAAAATCTGTATAAGGGCGTACTAAATCTTTAAAAACCATGTTCATGTCAAAAAGCACAAAAAAAAGCCAACATTTCGACCCTAAAAAACTCGAAACGCTAGTCCTACAACCAAAAAACTGAAGACATGAAATTGAAGCATGCCTTACCATCCAAGTTGAGACATGGCAAAGGGAAGACCAAGCACACCAGCACCAACCATGGCGGTGACATTGTGGAAAGCTGAGTACCACCAGGTTGCAGTCCTAGAACTTGTGATGGGAAGCCAATCATTCAGATCCTTTTCCTTCTGATCAATACCTTTTGCTTCAATATCCATCTCTCCCTTCAATCAGTAAAAGCATTAGAGTTGCCAACACAAAACAAGTTCTCTTGCTTTGATCAGAGAAAGTGCGCTATAGGTGAGTATATAGGACTTTCACTAGGACTTTGATACTAAGTAGGACTCCCTACAGGACTTTGAGTTTGTTTCCTTGTTGAACTGAAATCGTTAGTCTTCTGAGAGCTGAGTGCATCAAATATTAGTGAACTGAAACTGACTCACACACTATATGTGCAAGAACTTATTTTTAGCCATTTCATTTTTCAAAACTTTTGAAAGTTCTGATTTACCCTTTTCTGGATCATATCTATCTCATTGAATCCTTGTCGAACTGAAATTCCTAACTCTACTCTTCCGAACCACCAATTCCACCTGCTAGTTTCACGGCTAAAAGTTCCGCATGCTTAGCTGCTGCTATATTGCAAACAGGCAAAGCAGCTTTGCTTTATAGCTGCCACGTTCATCACGTAGTACATTCCACCTTTAGCCATTCATCCCCTGCAACTCTAGCCATTCATCCTTTAGCCTCGCTCAACTCGGTCGGATCCGACCCAATGTAACATGCCCTGCAATTCGGCATCAGAAGGCTTCAACGCCCCAACACCAGAGGCCAGTTCTTCTTCGAACAAACCCTATGAGAAGATCCGGGTTCATAGTCGAGAAAACCAGTCTGACAAAGAGGTTGTTTTGGTTGGGTATTCGCCAAAAACAAACGGCGTTGCAGGGCTGAAGAGAAGCCACAAAGCGTGGAGAGGAAGGCTCCACTTAGAGTCCAGGCCGGAGTTGGCCGCCATTAGAGAACCCCGAAACCCGGGGGACTAGAGTTTAGGGCTGTCATCTTCCTAGAACAATTAAAATTGATATTTAAATTAATAATTCATTGATATATAGATCTTTGGCCATAGAAAATTAGAAATACAATCCGTCAAATCAGTGAAATTAAAACCAACTTATTGTGTTATTGGTATGCACATTACGGAAATAACGGCCGACTAATACGTTAAAAAGATTTCAGTTCATTCGTCTTATAAAAAGACAAGACTCTCTCAGTCTCTCCTAACAATTACTTTCGATTAAATAAGTGAACGTACTATAAATCATGGTCTACCTAATCAGAACCGATGCAAGTTGATCCTCTTTTATTAAAGGAGAGAAAAAAAAAATTAAAAAAAAAAAATCAGAACCGATGCGATTTAACTAATTAACCCTCATGCTCACCTTTTCTGCTATGTTTTTTGGCATCATAATCAATTTGGTACCAAAAGCTTTTATCACCTCTTCAGGTAACTCAAGCAATCATTATTATTTTTTATTACATTGAGGGCAGTACTGTTTTGGACAATTAACGATTTTCCTGCTTACGGAAACTTATCGGGAACCATTGTCAAAAGATATAATGCTCGTCCAGTATGTGTTGATCGAAGAGACCGACCCCTATATTATGAAGAAATCTGAAAAAACAAAATGCAGCTCTGATCGTTTTTTTGGCATCATACTCAATTTGGTACCAAAAGCTTTTATCACCTCTTCAAGTAACTCAAGCAATTATTATTATTTTTTATTTGAAATGATTACGTATCCAAATAGATGTTTGCTTGCACAATAATCTTTATGTGAGGGTTATACATGCTTGTAATTCGAGATTTTGTTGCTTAAAAGAATTACTAATCATAAGATACAACTCTGTAATCACATCCCAAATGCCTTTGTCAACTCTGGTTCTGATCCTCAATGGTTCTTATCACGTATAAACTTCCTCCATGGCTGTGCATGAAGAGGAAGTACATGATGTTGATGTTGTTAATTTCTGGACCCAAACACTTCGAAAATTATATTAATGTCTATCTGCAACCGTTGATTGATGTTGTGGGATGGGGTTGAGAGAATATATGATACTGTAAGAGGAGAGTATTTTACATTGAGGGCAATACTGTTTTGGACAATTAACGATTTTCCCGCTTACGGGAACTTATCGGGAAGCATTGTCAAAGGATATAATGCTCGTCCAGTATGTGTTGAAGCGACCAAATGCTATAGGATGAAGAAATCTGAAAAAATGGCATTCATGAGGCATGGAAGATTCATGCCACGACATCATCCATATTGAAGAAAACAATATATTCTAAAAAAAAGTTTATAAATAAAAAGAACACAACAAATTAAAATTAAAAAGAAATTAAAATCAAGATTAATGGCCGTCTAAAAAACAAAGAGCAAAATAAATAAATAAATGAGGTGGGTCCTAAGAAAAATATAGTTACTGATAACTTAACCATACATTTTAGTTAGTGGAATCGATGACAGAGAATACCTGGCCTGTTTTTATTCTGTGGCCCTAATGAGTTTTATATACCCTTGTCTGTATCATTTGAAGCAAAAGATACATAAAAAATTCTGCATTCTATGAGGCTTTTCTAGTAGTGAATAGGACATGATTGAAAAAGTGTCTACTACAGTACAAAAAATAAATCATTGAAAAATCAATATATTGAGCAAGTTCTTTAGTTGTAAAGAAAAGCATTCTTTATGAAAAAGACAATAGTCTGATTTTCTTATATTGCAAATCAATATATGACTACAAAATTTCTAGAAATCTGGATCAACCTCTTTCAAAGACCGAGTGGACAATAATTCTAGAGACCCTTTATCAAATAGTTATTGATTATAAGGTTGGAATAAAATGATAAGGGCAACTCCAACCATTGGCACCATTTGGGGGTGCTATTCTCATTTTAGCACCCCCTTGTTGCACTATTCATATAGGACTCAATTCTCATCTCCAACCATGAGGTGCTATATGAGGGTGCTATTTTCACTATTCTTGACTAAAATATAATATGAGTATAATTTTGATAAATATTGTATTAAAAATATTTTAATTTAATTAAATAAGGTAATGGGTTGGTATTTATATAATTTTCTACAATTTATTGTTCCAACGGGTATATTTTTTTCCCACAATTTTCTGGTAATTTTTTTAAAAAATTTTTGGAACAAAAAGGCCACAATAACCCTTTATTTAATAAGAGCCGTTGATAAGTTTTTTTCTCTCAAATCTGAGCCATCAGATTTAAAATAGATCAGTTTGAGTAATAAAAAAAAAAATAAAGGCACATCGGACCGTCCATATTCAAAATGGAGCGATCTCAGCCATGTAGTTTTTTATTGTTGCATGTCCCAACAGTCGGCAGCAGATAACCCAGCATCGAGGGGCCCACTGGAGTAGACCACTTGCAAGTTACTTTTCTCTCTCCAGCACAATTATGCGCGTGCTCTTCCTCCCCTCTTCTTATTTCTGCGCGTGCTTCTCATCATCATTCTCCAGCGTGTCTCTCTCTCTCTCTTGCGCTGGGTCAGCCGAGCTTGTGGTCCCAAACCACTGTTGATGAGTCTTGGTCTTGGAAAAGTCTCAAATTTGAGACTTCAAATGAGCCCAAGTCCCATTTTTATGAGACCAACCCTCTTTAAAAACCTTGGTTGGAGATGAAAAGTCTCATAATTGTTCAATTTCTGATTTTGAACCCCAAGGTTAGAGTTTCCCTAAGGTGATGTTGGTGACTTAAAATTCCATAGTGGATTCTGACTCAGCAATGAATGTGGAATTGAGCAGGAGCTGACCAGGAACAATCCAGAAGCTTTCCTTAAGAGTTCACTTAGGGTCTGGCCGTTAGATCGAAGAGGAGGGGGTACCTGCATAAAACCCTCCATTGCCTAAGTCAGTACATTTCTTAGTCGAGAGAAGTTGAATAAGTAAGAATGAGATGGTTTACTTGGACATCAATCCTCCTTTATATAGGCAACGACTTACTTGGGGGACAAGCCGCCATTACCTCTGCTTTTATGGCTGCATTGACTTACACAATTATGATAATAATTGTTGTTGCACTAATTGTTATAACTGCCACTGCCCCGCAATGAACGCCGTATTTATAGCTACAATGATTGTTGTATTCATAGCGGTAATCAAGACTGCATTTATAGCTGTATTCATAACTGGTCATCTGTTATAATTGCATATATGTTCGAAAATGGTTGACTACTCCCATAGGTGATGCTAGCATTTTAGACAGAGCATCATCATTTCCTCATTCTTCTTCAAGAGAATGTCTTAGAGGTCACACAGCTGAACAATAAACTTGCCCAATGGGGTTAGTCTAGTGGAAGTGTGCTAGACTGCAAGTGACACTACAAGAAATATAGGCTAACACAAAGAAGTGATCTGCAAGGAGTTGACAATTCGTTGAATTTGGTTAGATTATACAAAGAATTATACAAGTCTTTGGTTTTAGTTTGAAGGATATGCAAGGAATACATGAAGTCTTTGCATTTGGGTATAAACCAAAATAAGAAAAAATATAAAGTCGTTGTATAAACTTTTCATTTCCTTGCATTGACTGGGCGGGATCTTTGGCGCTTAGATTATTCCTTTTGTTTAACTTTTTGGGAAAATAGTCCTTACGGTACCCAACCTTTGCCTCCTTATAACTTTTGGTACCTCAACTTCAAAAAATATCAATACGGTACCTGAGGCTCTTTTCCCTACCAAAGATTGGTACCTAGAGCCGTTAGCTCCGTTACGGCGTCTGTCAGCTGTCAATTTTTTAAGGGTATTTTTGTCCTTTCATTTTTTTTAACGTCTCTCTCATGGGTACTTTCCTCAAGTTGTTCATCCTCTTCTTCTGCACCTTCCTCAGTTCTTCTTCATCACTTGACGTTCAAACCGGTTCCTCCTCCTCCTACACCGCCACCACCACCACCACCACCGTACCAAGTGTTCTACGTCAAGAACACAACGCCTTGCCACAACGGAAACCCCAACGCCATCATTGTCTTCTGCAAATGAAGCCATGGAATAACAGAAGCTCCGAATGGAGTCCTCCGTTTCTTTCTTACCCAAACTCACTCTCAATCAGACTTTCTCTCTCCGAAAAATTCAAGAAAAACTAATTTGGGTGTGGTTTGGGATTGAGAATTTGATGCTTTTCAGTCCATCTTATCTCCTTCTCCATTCCAAACCTAATCATCGGCTTCTCAAGACAAGTCTAGGACTTTAGATGTCATTGAGGAAAAGATTGATCCGACCAGGATTTTGATGCTTGCCTGGTTCATGGGATTTGCCCGGTTTGCCGACCTATTAGTATGGTGGTGTGTTTTGATTTCTGGGTTTTGATTGATTTCAATTCTGGTTTTTTTTTTGTTTAAGGTTGCCAAAAATGGTGGTACAAGAGCAGTAGCTAATGAGAGGAAGGAATATGAATATCGCCTTTCAACTTCTCTTTGTAGGAATTGCTTTACAAAAGCCGATATCTTACCAAAATCCATGGGGTTATTGGATTCTCCGTTTGGCCCAAATCTGAAGTGAAATTCTTTAAATTTTTGTCTACTTGAAGCAATGTGTTTTACTTGTGTAGAAGAACCCGACCTTCCGGGTTCACAACCATCCAAGTTACCTTTTATTACCCTAGTACCATTTTTACTAGTCCAAGAAAAGAACATCAATAGCAAAGCTCCAGTAAACTTTGAAATATGATTAAACGCACCTTTAAGAGCTAAGCTTCCAGGCAAATCAAAGTATCTACAGTGGTGCAATGAATTGTCCATAAATGAACTAATATGTGAAAACACATGACCCCCAAAACTATGCAAAATCATAAGCTCCAGTGGAAAGTTGTACGAAGACCCGTCATCAAAATCCCCAAACCCAAACTAATTATTCTTCATGCTTTTGCTATGTCCTTGAAACTTGAAACTTGAAACTTTCTCAACTAAGAAATTGGGTTTATAATATCAATCAAGATGGATACAATACACCTGCACAAAGCCACAATGACAAAAGTTTTGTCAAAATTACATCTTGGATCTTTGATCAGGAAAGAGGAAGAAAGAGGGAGAGAGAGAGAGAACAAACAAAACAAGAAAAGAAATGGTAAATTAGTCATTTTAATTTCAAAATTGCCACCTGACAACCTCCGTAACGGAGGTAACGACCATATGTACCAATCTTCGGTCGGCCAAATAACATTAGGTACCATATTGATATTTTTCAAAGTTCAGACACCAAAAGTTATAAGGAGGCAAAAATCGGGTACCGTACGGACAATTTTCCCTCACTTTTTCTTCTTTCTCCATCTTTTACTCCCCGTCTCTCCTCTATGTCGCTCCACTCTCAAAACCCAGATCGAAAAACACACCAAACACTAAACAACCAAATTTGAATCGGACCTCCACCATCCATCTTCGGCATCTGTTTCATCATCCTTCTCTCTCAGCCTCACATCCTGCTTCATTTCCTTTTAAATCCAATCTAGGTCTGAAATCCCTAATACCCAAATCAAAATACCTAACACCTCATCCCGAAATACCTCCTTCAATCTCACATGCTCTCTCAACTTCTTGCGTAGCAATCAGTTTTTTGTCGCACTCGATTTCTTATCACTAGTCTGGTATTTTCTGTTTTTTGGTTTACGTTTGCAGTCTATGGTCGGTAAATTGGAGTTAATTTTGGTTGATTCTTTGGTTTTTAATTGTGATTCTGTCCAGAAATTGAGTGGGTTCAGACTAGATTTGTAGGTTGTGTTTGAACCCAAAATTAACATTTTTTCCCGACAAGGACTCGAAGAAATCCGGGCCAATATCGGTGGCCAAGCTATATATTTTCAACAAGTTCAGAATGTATTGTTTAGAGGCTAAATAAAGCTTACTTGGAGACCAAGCAATCTTGGGACGAAACATGATATTCCTTGATTTACTAGTAATTATCAAATATTTGATAATTAATGATTACCAAGTAGTATGCAATAATGTAAGCCCTGCGAATAGTGAAGATTCCCATACAACTAAAATGTTCATGAGGGTATAGCAAATACATCTGCAAGAGAGCAATTAGAGTCACACGCAATATATGAAGGAGTCAACCACCCCTTTAATTGTAATTGACAAGGAATATATCACTTTTATATAATTTCCTTTGACATGAGCTGACAAGTAAGGAAAGCTCATCCTTCAGTACGTAAATACATGCAAGTGAATTATCAAGGGGCCCCACATATATTGCAATCAAGAGCAGATGGAGCAGATTGAGGAGGGATGTAATTATCCTTTAAATGCAATCAACAGAAGACATATACCTGCATGACTCATGCATGTTTCAATTAAGGAAGGCCATCAGCCTTCGCTACCAGTATATATATATGCATGCCGCGACCTATGAGGTCCTCGCGAAGAGATATATGCAATTAAGGTGGGCCACCAGCCAATCAATGCTTTCCCATGCAATTAAGGGTTCATGGACGCAAGCAGTTTGAAATCCTCGCGAAGATATATTAATATATATGGAAGACGTGCATGCCTAGAAGTTGTTTTACAAGAGGCAATTAATCTTTGCCTATATTCTAGCTACGACGGAGGCGGATAATTATTATGTTATCAAAACTATTAAGAGTTTTGATTTGATTCAAGGCCAATAACTGTGGCCTAAAATATAGTATTTTATTCCTATTAGGAAGGAGAATCTATGAGCAGCCTCTATATAGAGGCTAAAGCGATACAACAAACGACAACTCTCAAATCAACTAATCATACAGATTATCAAAGCCTCTCCGGAGTAAACCTACCTGCAACCTAGTTGCAAACTAGAGAAGCAAGGGTAACGCCCTCGCAACCCAGCGAAGCTAAAGTCACGCTTTAGCAAAACCCGTGTTTTCTCCAAACTTCCCAGTGATTGCTCTGCTCAATCTACAACGTTGAGTATCGATTCGGTGTCGCGAAGAGATCACAACCAAAGCCCTTATCCGTAAGGCAAGAAGTCCTTTTTCCGAAAGGCATAGAGAAGAACCTGGTGACGAGGTTGGTGCTCTCCTCGTCCACGGCGTTTGATCAAGAAGTCAGGTCAAGGGATTCTCCTACGACTGCACCCCACGATGCTGGCACGCCTGCGCACACGCTCAAAAGAGACAGTTTGCACCCATACTGGTTTTGGAGCCAAACAGGTTGCATAGGGGTTCGTTTTGGATTATATTTGCAAGTCTTCCCATTTGTTGCATTTGTGTTTGGGTTTTAAAAGGTATATTTGTTTGTTCTATTTTTTGTTTGCTAGTTTTGTGATTTTCTATGCTGTAAATTCCACATTAAAAATACTTTCGTATGAGTTGTAGTAAACACTTTAATAATCACACATTAAGTTTTCTTAAAGGCGCAATAGAAACATTTACAAAGAAAGTCTACATCATTTATTAGTCAATGAATTCTGTAATTCCAAATAAGATTTGAGTTTGTTGGCTATTACCTGGAAAGATATAATAGGGAAGTGTGTTATGATATCACTATAGTCTAGGTGTCACGCCCCTGATTTTTAACACAAATAAAAATCGATATATAATCCCATAATTATACATGCGTGATCGTTCAGCCATCAATATAAAATACATAGAAACATCTTCCCTTTAAACCAAGTACATATTGATGCCCTGAACCCACAATTCCAATATTGACCCGTTCCATAGAATCATATATTACATAAGCTTACGAATTAAATTGTCATCACAAAATAAAACGTAAATGCTCCTCAGAGCTTACTACATAGCGGAAGTCATAACAATAGTAAAGCCAACAAAATTTACTTCCTACCCATTCTGCTGCCAACAAGCTACCTCAGCTTCAGCCATGATTTCCCTGACCTGCAGGATTAACCCCTACACCATTAAATAGTGCACCAGGTTGCCACACAACAAACCTGGTAAACTTATGAAAGCTCGTATGAGTAACTCATGAACATCAATCAACAACTCACACAAATCAGCTTAAGGCAACAATGCAACCATGATTCCTTCTAACATTCCATATCCTTTCCACCGAAGGGACAACTTAAGTCACCGCTGTGACAATGTTCTATTTGCTAACTTAACCATCAAGAAGCAATTCAAGTCTCATCTAGACAATAAAAGAAGAATACTCTCGGAACTCTCCTTTAAACTACATACTTATGAGTCTCTAGCAACCTTGACCGTTACCCCCATAAGCTGTAATTGCAAACAGACTAGAGCCCTAACTGAAGTCGTAACCACTCGTCAGGCCAAAAACGTGATTACAGATTTTCTGCCTTGGTCACCATCTGCGACCTGTTACCATCTGTGACATATGATTTTCAGACCCCGTCTGGTCTTACTATCAAACGTTGGTCACCATCTGTGACATGATTTTCAGACCCCGTCTGGTCTTAGAATCAAACGTTGGTCACCATCTGAGACCTGTCACCATCTGTGACTCTTGGTACAAGGACCAATACATTTAAAATGAGTCACGCTTGACTCAAAAATGTAACATCAAACTCACTACTTTTCAAACAATAGAAAACATCTTTTTCCATAATATTGTTTCCTGAAAAGTCACCTTCAACAATAATATGAACACAACCATGCATATTATTCATCACACATCACTCACAAGAATATATATATTTCACATATAAATATATATATATATATATATATATACACACGTAGTCATTCTCTCAGGAATGCCTACTAATACCAACTATAGTTTGCAGTTAAATAAATAACGCTAAAACAATAATGATAACTCCGTTCGTAAATGAACCTTGTGAGATTACTCACCTCGAAATTCCCACTGTGTCTTCACACCACTACACTACTTACATAACGTACTTTGTGAAGCACCTAAGGAAAGTACAGCCTTGATTCAGTCAATGGAACACAAGGAATAATGTTCAAAACCCTAAATAGAACTAAAATTCCCAAAGTGACGCCAATTGAGGCGAAACCACATCTGAGACCACCCAATGTCTCCGGAATACTTCTACGATCGATATGTCAAATTCACAAGTCGATCGGACGCTCAAATCCTCACGAATTGAATCATCAAACGATCTGAAACTGTAAAAATCACAATATATTCATACGATCTCCAAAAATTGCATATTATATATCAAAACGCTCGTATCGATGAGTAGAAGATATATACTACTAGAAACTATCCCTTACATGGCTGGAAGGCAGCCAAAATGCCGCTACAGTCGGCGATGCAACCACCACCGGCCAAAACTCAAAACTAGCTTAATCCAACCGTCCAAAATGTCAAGAACAACAAATATATCAACTTTAATACCTGGGGTTCAAGCCAACTCGGCCTAGATCGCTGCCATAAGCCATCGTGAACTGTTCACCTTGAGTTGATCCGATTTCGACGTGAATCGATCCAAACAAACACCACAGATGGATCAAGGAGACTCCTACAAACTCAACCAAGAAAACTTGAAGCCGTGACGTCGCAGGAGCAAGGATTTCTGATCGGGTCTGAATTCCTCAAACTTTGCCACCTTACAGCGCTGCCGTGGAGGAGAATCACCTGTAGAGGCCACCACAAGGAGGAGCAGAACAAGGAGGCGAGTCGGTCTGGAAAGTTTCACCTGTAGAAGTTGCCGAAGATCTCCGGAAAAGCCGGGTCAGGTAGGCTGGATCCAAGTCTGGTTAGTCAAAAATCAAGAGAGAGAACGGAGAGTTTCTGAGTTTCCGGAAATGGAAATTTCCAAAATGAAAATAGTAACCTTCCAAAAACGGAAACCCCTATATATAGTAACTTTCCAAATTTTCAAACGCTCATAACTTTCTCATACAAACTCTGATTTCCTAGTTCCACATATCCACAAACTTGTATCGACGTGCTCTACAACTTTAGTGAAGGAAGTTTTGGGAGAATCTCAATGTATCAAAAGTCAACCTTGAACCGCCCCTAAATCCACACTTTTCGAATAAAATTCGTCCGAAACACATCCGCTCCATCCACGAGCCATGAAACCGTCCAATAACCATAAATTAGATTTCGAAAAATCCTCGGAAAATAAATAAGAATTTCCGGGGCATCACACTAGCATAGATGTTTATTAGTACATTTTAAGTTAATGAAGCTCACAATTAGTAATGTTGTCATATTTGGTCTTTGAGCCTTGAGAAATTGTCAATTCGATTATAAAGTTTGGTTATATAAAATTTTGAATTCAGTGGTGACAAAGTTAAGAGTAGTTTAGTAATGTGTGAGATCTCTTCATTTAAGAAACCCCTGATAGTCTTATAAGCTAGTGTAACTTAAAGTGCACGTTTTGCCTAGTCCTTGTGCCAAGACAGAGGATATATGCTTTACCTTAAGTGCACATACTTAGTTTGAAAATTGTTTAGGCAATCTTTGAAATCTGCCACATAAGAAACGTCTGTCCAGTAGTTATTTAAAGTGTTAATTCATCTAGTGCTACATTTTCAATGGTATTAAGAATGCTCTTCTTTCACTTAAAGCTATAATTTGTTGTATCATATCTATTAATGTTTTTGCTTTATATGTTTGTTTCTGTTCCAGGTAAAGATCCTTATGAAAAAAAGTAAGGAATGCAGAACTGAAACGACTAACATTACAATCCTTTAGAACATAGACAAAGTAAGCGAAATATTTTAAAACTATTGGTAACTATAAAATTGAAAACTTCTCTGACAGTTAGTATGTATTAGTTTGATTTTTATTTCTTGCTTTCTTTAGCATAAGTTTAGAGCATATCCAAGGAACTCAAGCTTATAAAATGCATATGCATGCATTCTTGGTTATTTTAAGTTCAGGGTGAAGCATATAAGAATTTTGATGTTTAAGTGCATTGTAAGTTTTTTACAGATCTTTAGCATTGGTTTCAAGTATTGCAGTTCACTTACTTCCAGTGTTAGGCTCAGCCTGTGTATTTATAACCGCATATCTAAGTCTTGGATATCTTTCTTGATCGAATGACTTAATTCACTTTAATCTTTCATTCTTTGAACAATTTCCTGCTATAGGACAGTGACTAAGAAATTGAGGCAGAGGATATTTGCATACACCTGGACTCACAGAATGATAGTATCAATCTAATGAGTTATGTTCTTTTGCCAAACCATCGCATCTCTATTACCTTATTTTGTTGATCTTAGTTCACAGTCTAACATGTTTTACTAGTGAATTTTATATGTCATGTATACATCAAATTAACGGAAATTTGATTTCCTTGCAAGGGTCATTTGGAAAATGAACGGAATATGAAAACTAGGAATTGTTCCAAGGAAAATTACCTTGAAGTTTCAGTACTACTGCTGTTGAAGTTTTTTTTTTTCTTTTCAGTTGGCTTTGAGCTTAGAGGTATATTTGTTTCTTCTTTTGCTGATAATTTTCTTTTCTGTGAATGACACGCTAAGAGTGCTTTCATAAATGAGCTATACTGAAAACACTTCAAGTTTGCTCAAGGACACATTAGATAAACATACAGATAAAAGTTTGCATTATCTATTAGTACATTCATTAAACTCTTAGTCAAAATTGGCTTTGAGCTTGTTACCTTTATTATCAGCTTTGAATATCTTCTCTTCTTGCTTGTCATTTTCAGCGCTCAACCCTTTACATGATGGACAAGTTACATGATCCCAAGTTATGCTATATATTATGTGCTGGTTGGATTAATTGTAAGGCAATACCAGTAATCTAGTAATTCATTCTAAGTGACCAAAACTCTCATCCTTACAGGTAACTAGCAAGAGTGGGGCTACTCTAGCTAGAAGTGTATTGTGGTTGTAAACATGTAAATGGGAAGCTTTTAAGATTGTCTCAAAAGTCTTTGACCAGTAATCTAGTAATTCATTCTAAGTGACCAAAACTCTCATCCTTACAGGTAACTAGCAAGAGTGGGGCTACTCTAGCTAGAAGTGTATCGTGGTTGTAAACATGTAAATGGGAAGCTTTTAAGATTGTCTCAAAAGTCTTTGACATAGATCTTTGTGAACATTTGAGTTATTAATGCTTGTGGAATTTTCCATATGTAATTATTACTTTATTTATAAATAAAATTAATTCATTTATTCAAAGTTTCAGAAGTCATAATAGATTTTATTAGCTTGGGTAAGAAATTAGTAATAAATTAAATGTAATTAAACATTAAATAGCATGTTAATGGCTAAAAATGGCCTTGCATCTACTAAATGCAAGGAATTGTCCTTGTATATTAGTTAACCATAGTTAATCATATGTGCTGAATTCCTTGCATCATGCAAGGAATTTTTAGGTTGTTGTATTTGCTCTTTTGCAATGGCCTCTTTGCAAGGACTCAATGCAAGGAATATTCCTTTCTTTTGAGTATTGCAACAAATTTCCAGCTTTTTACAAGTAAAAAATTCCTTGCAAAAGGCTATTTTTCTTGTAGTGTGGGCGGACGTTGTAGGACTTTTCCTAGTAATAAGAGGTCTTTATTAGTTCAAATCTCAGCTTGTGAAAAACATCCCTTAGGGAGGGGCCATACCCAAGTTACTCCTGGCCCTGGAGTGGTAGCTCACTAAGCCACCATTTTCTATAAAAATAAAAAAAAAGGCTTTGCCTAACTTAGAAATCGCCACAAAAATTAAGGGTATTTTGGTCTTTCACTTGCAAAACAAGGGGTATTTGTGATTGATATTTTATTCAAAACAAAGTAGCGCATTCTTTTTTTTAATCAAGCCCACAGGGCGAAATAGTATATTCATCACAAGTCAGAATAGGCCGTTACATATCATTCCGCTGTCATTTAAGGACATAGACAGACAAGAAGGTACTGTTAGTACCCACAGTGGTACGTAGAAATAGACCTACTCATTATACATTTTAGACCATAGAGGTAGCGAAGATCTTCCTTTGGTACTACACTGGAGGCGCTAAAATTCTAGGTTCCTAAAACAAGGAAACTTATTGTAATTAGACAAAAAAAAAATCTAAATACATAAGTTTGGGCCAAGAGCCTAAACCCTAGCCCAAATTTAGAAGCTAATGGATTAGGATGGAACCCCAGCCCAACAACTAAGCCCAATAGGGTAGTCACCAAGGAGATCACTCCAGGCCCAGCAGCCTGATTCGGGCCCAATCCACCATCTTCCCTCGTCTCCCTCGTCATACGTCACCCGCCGGCTGAGATCAGTCCACCCACCCCGCCATGTTGCAGACCCGCGTCA
Organism: Rosa lucieae; assembly: GCA_024704745.1. Classification (NCBI taxonomy): domain Eukaryota; kingdom Viridiplantae; phylum Streptophyta; class Magnoliopsida; order Rosales; family Rosaceae; genus Rosa; species Rosa lucieae. The sequence goes on from CM045496.1 coordinate 61,156,559, forward strand.
TCCCGAGCCATATATGTCGCCATGCTTCCAACCCGCGTCATCCCGAGCCACGCGCCGACTTGCGTCACCATGGAACATGCACCACCATCCCCGATCTGGGCCTCACAACCCCACACCACCATCGATCGAAACCCCAGATGGCGCCGAAGTTCCAAGAAACCCAACGCAGGGACCGACAACCTACCTGTAAGTCTGTAACTGTGAAGACCTGAAATTCTCAGTTAAATATTTCGTAATTCGATATTTGTTCAATTTTATGATATATGAATTTTGGGCATGATTCGTATGTTGTTGTATGAGAAATTTGGTTTCGAATGAGTTTATTTTCGAAACAAACGTTATTTAGGGGGGGTCACTAAAATCGACTTTTTGTACGTACGGAATTTGAGAAAACTTACTTCATGAAAGTTGTAGAGCTTGTCGATACGAGTCCGTGATTATGCGGAACACAAGGATCGGAATTTGTATGAATTAGTTATCGCATTTAGAAGAATTTCCAAGTTTAGTACATATATTTTTGGAAACTTTCCCCATTTAGGGTTTCCATTTCTATCAGCCGTTTTCTTCCTTTTCTCTTTCGTTCTCTCTCTCTCTCTCTCTCTCTCTCTCTCTCGGCCGAAACGAGATCAAAACAGAGCAATTCTTCACCAGCCGATCTCTCCCTCCTCAGGCCACCTCAAGACGTTGGACCACCTCCATTAGCTTCACCTCGACCTTGCGCAGCTGCCAGTGGCAGCCTTGCACCGCAACACGGCCGGAAGCCGCGGCGGCGGACTTGGCTCTGTTTTGAGCCGATTTCGAGTCGATCTCGATATCTCAAGCTACAGGCCACCAATTCTCTTCATTTTTGGCTCATTGGACCCGGCTCAACTTCTTGAACAAGCACCAAGAATGACCTGACCTGGGTAGATCGATTTCACGTTCGTCGGAGCTCAACCCTTCTAGATTGAAAAACAACCTTTCGATCCTGATATCTCGAGTTACAGACCACTATTCCTTGTGATTCTTGGCCTGGTGAACTCGCCTTGAGTTTCTGAACAAGTATCCAGAAGGGATCGAGGCGAGTGGTGGAAGTTTTTACATCGAACTGGAGCTCGCCGGTTTCTGGAAAATTTCCGGCCAAACCGGACTGTTTGAGGTATTTTCGATCACTTGCGTTCATTTTCTGACTTCGAGCTAGTTATGAAAGTTGCTCAAAATGATTAAACGAAGAGGAAAAGCTTGGCCCCGACACCATAACTCCGGCGGCCTTTTCCGGCCACCTCCGGGGGTCCCAAGGGAAGTTTCTGCCCATTTTTATGTTCTACATGTAGATACGATCATTTCAATATATAGCATGTGAATTTTGGAGATAGTATGATTAAGTTAGGAATTTTACAATTTCGATCGTTCGATTTGTGATCTGTGAAGATCGGACCGTCCATTAGACTTGTAGTTTGTTATATTGATTGTAGGACTGTCCCGATGACTTTGTGTGGTCACGGGTGAAGATTCAACCGTTGGATCTTCATATAAGTGCGTTTTTGAATTATACGCTAAGTTAATTATCGTATTTGGTTAGGTAATTGACAGTTGAATTGGCGGACGATTGTGATTCGTGTTTTAAGATGTTGAGAAGACGCAGCGGGATTAGAGGTGAGTAAATCTCACATGGTTCATTTACGAACCGAATTTCCTTGTTACACAATTAATTGCTATGCATGAAAAAAATGGTTTTAAGGATTGAGTTTTAAAGTATATAATAAATGAATTTCTTGGTTTTTATTCCGTGTGAACTATAGTTAGTATTAGTGGTCATTCCTGAGTGGATGATTACGTATATATATATATATATATATATATATATCTACGTGATTTTATATGATATGGCCGGTGTGACATTGAGGTGTGAAAGTGTGATAACTTGGGTTATGATATGTCATTGGTTTGAGATTTGCCATGATATATTATGTTAAATGACATTGAATGAAAGAATAATGATGGTGATTGTTTTAGATTATTGTTTAAAACGCGTGATGGCTTTAGAATTACAATTTATATGGTAATTGGCTATTGGATTGTGAGAACGCGTATGTGAGAATAGTTATAACATTTGAGTCTGAGGGACCTTTAAATGTTCGATCTATGGATCATATGCCACTGTAGGGAATGTGTGATTATATCGTAAAGGTGAACCTAGGCCAAGGTGACATGTTACGATTAAGCTAGAGCTCTAGTTTGTCTGCCATTGTGTGACATGAAAGCAGCGAGTTGGGTTACTCGTGATCATGAACACGGGTTGGAGAGTTTGTCTGCCATTGTGTGACATGAAAGCAGCGAGTTGGGTTACTCGTGATCATGGACACGGGCTGGAGGTTATGAGGTGTCGAGTGGTGAGACTTTATTTGAAATGGTTTTGAGTTTGTTAATGAATGTTTGATTTGTGTTGAAAATGTTGGTGTTTAAATTGTTGGGGTTGTTGTGTGTATTCGGATTGTTGGATTGTTTTACTTGAGTTAAAAGAATTATGATTTAATAAATCAACTGTTCATTTCTTATTTACTCACAAGCTTTGCAAAAAGCTCACCGGGTTTTGTGTTGTTGCAATCCCGGTACACTATTCAAACGGTGTAGCGGATAATCCTGCAGAGGTCAGGATAATCAGGTTTGAATCGAGGTTTGTAATTTCTTTCGTGGGATTTTAGTCAAAAAAAAAAAAGAAAAAGGAATTCTGGACATATGTTGGATTTAGATGTTATTCAGGTTTCGGATTTTGAATTTATTATTCAAATTCGGGGCGTGACAGTAACAGCACGACCACAGCCTCCACCACCAGCCCAGCCGAACCAAACTGACAAAACCATGGAACACAGCCCCTCTGACAAAGTCCTATGGGCGGTAAATATCAATCTCCCGTCCAGCAGCAACCCCATGACGGCAGCGAGGTCGGAGGCCACCCAGAAGTCGGGGCGCCGCCGGACGAGAACAATTTTGCAGCAAACGGAGAGCACCCGACTTTAGGGTTTCTCAAGGTTATAAGGAGATAAAAACCACATAAAGTAGCGCATTCTTATTAGTTGGTTTGATCAATTTAGTAGTTCACCTTACACAATATTCTCCTTTAATATCACTTTAGATACAGAGATTACTTAAGCTGTCAAGAATTGGACTACTTTGTACTCTATGCAAGTAACAAGCATAATGATAAAAATCACTAGCACTTTCTCAATAGAGTGCATGAGATTTTGATGTGTGAATAACACTAACGCTCAATTTAAGGAACAAGGGATTTGTTAGGTTGAGGAATTTTTTCTTAGTAGTATTGCTCTCTCATACATTATACAACATTAATTTAGCACATTCCTCATAAATTAATGGTGAAATTAGGCGCTTGATAAGTGTGTGTGAATAGCACTCATCATGATTCGAGGGACTAGTTTTGTTATTGGGATATTTTCTTTCAGCAGCATTGTCCTCTAATACTTTATAGAACATCAATATTTTGTGTTGAAAGGCCAATTGGGAATTATACTTGCGTGCAAGTTATATCTTTGCCTCTAGAAAAACGCAAGCTTTGTGATGCTAATGAAGAAGAGGAAGTTCTCAAATAGTTAGACAAAAGCTAACATGGGGATTTGCAAGAGTTGGAGTGACTTGAAGACATGCGCGCAGAACCATCTTCCTCTCATCTTCCTTGGTGATAGAATTGGGTGTACTTAGAAGCGAGGAAATATAGGGAGATTGGATCACCTACCATCATAGTTTTAAATTAAACAAGGACTTTAATTAGCTTGATGCATGCATGAAGCACATGATGATCTTTGATTATTGAGGTCACTTTCCAGCAATTTCAAACCTGTTTGAAGATGGTAATGTTATAGTTTGAATAAGGAATTAGTGCTTCCTGTTATATATATATATATATATATATATATATATATAGGGAATAGTGCTTCTTGTACAGCAGCTCTTAGAAAAAGCAGAAGCATATTTGCCCAAAAAAAGAATGAAGCAGAAACACAACCACTAAGCGGTTTTTAATTTATTTAAGTACAGTTTGGTAACATTTTACAAAATAGATTCTCAGTTTATAGATACAAAACTGTGTCAATTTGCCTTCCCCTCATATGCATCCAACCGGTCCCCGGTTGTACTTTTATCCTGTTGACCAAATCCCAACGGTTGAAGATTAAGGAGCACTCAAACTCACTATGATTTTGCCACGTTTTCCATCCAGTAAGACCATGTACAGTAATTCCAAACCATAAACTAACCTTACCGCTGTTACCATAAGCCTTTAGATCATTATACTGTCCTAGAGTAAATTTCAACCAATACGAGTTTGGAGATCCAAAGATCTAAACATGAACTTGATGCAAAAACTAGACTCAAGTTCTAGGCCATGTTAGCTGAAGGAAAAGAATGTGGTGATGACCATCTGGTTACCGCAAGCTCTATGTATTCCGGATAATAACATCAAAACATTTAATGCTATGATCTCATGCCCAGTTACATGAAATGACCATCACTTTTATGATAAAGAGCATATGCAAGTTACATGCAACTTGAATTTCATAAAGATATTAAAAGAGATTGACAAACTATAATCTATTTGCACTTTAATATTGCACAATTGCGGCCGTGCAAGCTGGCTGAATATAATATACAGTAGACAAAACATCTCTGGTATTCTCTGTCATTAGTAAATGGGGCCTCACTGTTGCAATCTCAATCTGGTCAAGATGCTACATTCAGATAGTGCATCCGCCTCGGTTATGTAATGCTTGGAGAAGAGAAAAGGCAGAGGCTGAAAGCCTTAAAATCTACCTTATGACCTAACTTTGGCAAGCCTGGCTCGTATTTCTTCCAACCCTTCCTCATCATCAGCACCCTCAGCTATTGCTTCTTCCTGCAGAAGTAACATGGCATTTAATGCTCCCCTGCCTAGCCTCTTTCAAAGTCAAGAACTTATGATTGAAACTGAAGTTTATCATATGACAGTTACGCCACACATACCTCCTTTGCAGCTTAGGCACTAGCAGGTTGCTTCAACTTCTCCTTCCTGACAGCTTCTGGAAGTTGTGCAGCAGTCTTACCGGCTATAGCAGTCAAAACCTTATCACTTTTCTCCTCAATCTCGTCTTCAATGTCCTCCAAGTCTAGTGCTGTGTCAAGACTATCATTCACTGTCTCTTGAATTACCCCAGTCTACGTCACACAATATATGAGTAGAAAAAAATACTTCAATTCAGGGTTAATTCAATGATTCTACTCATCCCACAATGGGGGTATATATACAAGTATAAAGCAGTAGACTAACTGTAATAGAAAACAATCTTTCCATAATTACAGGATTTTTCATAATTACAAGATATACTAATTAAATAAAAATCCTAATTACATACAAATTTACAGCGATTTTACAATGAGTGCCCATTCAGTAGGGAACCTGATGAGGTTCAATAATTATGGGAACAGCTAATAGCCAAGGCAACAAGCATAATTGATAATAACATCTAATGGCCAGTACACTAAAAAGGTCTCCTATGATGAGCTTTGGCTTCCCAAATGGCCAAATCAGGTGGCCTCGGGTTCAAAACACGCCATCATTAGAGTTCTGCTTTTATTATTCAACATTTGTCTAATGTTTCAGGAAATGAAGCATTTGGGCTGTGATAGTATTTGAGATATCAGCCCCTCCCCTAGTGTCTTCCTGGAAATGGACAAAATTGCTTAATTAAAGAGTACTCTAAGATTATGGATACTTCAAAGGATTGGAAATGGCTTCTTTACATCCCTCTGGTATTACAATTGGCATCCTTTGGGGCATTTATCTCCGCTTGCTTATGGCTCAAATATTACAAAGCCCTCTATTTTTCATAGAAATGGTAAGGCTGTTCTAAGTTCTAACTAGATGGTTATATATGATCTACCCCTCATCCTCTTCTAGCTTACTATTTACTACTTGAAATTCATGTATCCATAGCTAAAATGAAATCTAGTCCTTATAGGGATGATGAAATCTGCTATTTTCCCCTTTGAATGGTACATTTTCTTCTGCTTCTGCCTGGGAGAAGCTCAGAAACTCAAACCAACAGTTTGTTGTTGAAGTTGGTTTAGTTTGGTCAATCTGTTCCTAGGATGGTTTGGCTATAGAGCACTCTATTGTTTCTGAAAATGATAAGGTGTGTTCTAACTAGATCGTTTTAGATGGTCCGGCTCCCATCCTCTTCTAACTTACTGCATGAAATTCATGTATTCCTGGATGATTTGATACCTAATCCTTATGGAGGTTATGAAATCTGGTGTCCCTAGACTCTTTAATAAGGAAAGAATAGAAAGATTTTTTTGGGTAATAAAAACTCTTACAATGCAATATTAATTACACATCAATTAAAAGAAAGTATTGAGCAATACGTATATTCTATGTATACCAACAAATCTGAAGCTAACAAAACGAAAGCCATCAACTTTGTGCCTATTTCTTAGATGAAGGCGTACGTATCTTAGTCATGTGACTCATGTCCTTGCCAAATTCTTGCATTGTACGTAACAGTCACTTCTGGAGCCTTTATCAATTATTAACAAGCTTCATGACCTCAGCACTGTTCGATAAAATGGCCAACAGTACGGGCAATAGCTGCAAAATTAACCACATGTATGAGAAGAATTAAGTCAAACGACACAGCTGAAGAGAGGGGAAAAAACAAAAAAAGCCCGAGAGTCTACTAAAGTTAGATCCAACGCCACATCATATTCGATTTAGTGCCACAATTTGCAAGCTTATATATAGTCTTGAATTTCAGCCAATGGTTGACATCAATAATTAAAGAAAGAGTAGAAAGATTCAGAAGCCATGGATCAAGAACAGAAAGATGTAGCCCAACTGAAAATATGCATCACAACAGTGAAGAACGTACTACATCCTGTCAATAATTCAGATCATCAATAACACTGATCTTTTTCATTAGAAAATAGGGACAAAACATACACAACCACGAGGCACAAGCTCTTAAGTCTTAGAAATGGTTTAGGTTTACATCAAGCATATTATCTTAGGGACACAGAAGCTTAATTCAGAGAAACATCACTGTTCTCGTAACCCTTTTGAGTATCATTCTGAGGATCCTCATTGCTTCCGATTTGGCTACCAATCGAAAGCAACTTCTGCGGTTCTGACCGATTTCGTAACTCTTTCTTAAGATCCTCGAATGCGATTTCCAGCCTCTCCAACTGCTCCATTGCATTCTTGTTATATATAAACAAACCATAGTACAACTCAAAGCTATCCTGAGCCGTATTCTCCACCAAGTTCAATAAAGTCTCATACCCCTTAGTATTAATCGGCGAAGACTCCAATCCGAATTTCTCCAACATTCTCCCAATTGTATGTGTCACAAATTGTGACCCTGCGGCATGCCTATCGTGCTCAGCACACGACATTTCCACCATTCGACACCCTTCCCTAGCGAAAATGTCCAAAAACTTCTCACACCTATTGAGCCTAAAACCACTATCCCCAATTCTAACCTTGTCATACACAAAAGGAAAACCAGCCCACGAGTTCTTACCACTCTGTGGACCAAACATTGGGTGTGTGCAAAGAAGGTCAAACTCAGCAGGCAAGTAAGTCAGTAACAAGTCTCTTGGGAATTCCTTAACTGAAAGAACATCAACAAATAAGGTATTTCGACGAAGTCTTTGAAATGGGAAGGTTTTGATGACCTTTTCGGTGGACATAATCGAAGTGCATAACAGAACCACTTCTGGGTGTTGCTCACAGAGGTCATTGGGGTCAGTGAAGAACGAAACGCCAGAGTCTTGCGCGACTTTAGAGTAGTCGGAGCGAGATTGGGCGAGGACAGTGTGACCTTGTTGGACGAAGCACCTGGCCAAAAACTGGCCGTAGTTGCCGAAGCCAATGATGCCAATTTTGAGAGTGTTGGATTCTAGGTTATGGGTTTTGAGTTGGGACTCGTAGTCAAAGGACAGTGCAGCATCGATAGCTTGGATTGTTAGGCGTTGAAGATGAAGATGGTTCTGGTTTTTGTTGGGTTTTAGAGGTGGAAGAAGAGAGAGAGAGAATGAGTGAGAAGATGGGTAGAGATTTGGAGGGAGGAGTGAAGGTTGGGCTTGAGGAGAAGAGAATGAGAGCATTGTAGAATCTAGAAAGTTAAAACAATAAGAAAGTAGAAACAAAGACAGAGGGGGAGAGAGAGAGTTGAGATGGTTATTAAGCATCCTCCGACCATTGGGTGGGTAAAGAAGAACTCCGATGGTGCTTGGAAGCATGCAGAGGGTTTTGGAGCGGTTTTTCATGGCTTTAAAGCTCATGTTTTTTGTGCTTTTTCTTCCAACATTGACATTCCTAGATTTACAGAGGATCCTCTCTTAAGTTCTTAACGTATTCTTTTGTTTAAAATCATATCTGAAGGCTCATATTGCTTTTCCCTTCTATTTTCCAAAAAAAAAAAAAAAAAAGGTATGTTGGGAGTCTGGAACAATGACACGCAAGCTCTCTCTCTCTCTCTCCTGCTCTCTTTCTGGAAGTGAAGATTAATACTTTCATTCTTTCTCTAAAGCAGGAAAGAAGAAATAATAATGGCACGATCAACCCTTTCATCCTTCATCACGTATTCACAGCACAAAGCAAAAACATTTTTTTCTTCCCTTTAATCTCTAAATCAGAGAGGTAATCGAAGTTATCGAACAATGGAAAGTACGGGAGTGTATTCAGTGCGGGGAGTGCACCTACACTGTTTGGGCACTGACAGCACGTGGTCACGTGTCGAACGTTTTAAAGTCCTCCTTTAGTTTAGACTAGCCATAGCTGCCCGCACGTTGCTGCGGGAGTTACGGTCGTTAGTGAATTGCTTAGAAAAGAAAATGACCACACACATAAGCATATCATTGATTTTGTATTACCGGTTTGTACATTTGGCTTGCTTTAAATTGTTTGATAGTGGTGCAAAATTTTGATAAGTTTTATTTGATTTGAAAGGGTATTGTGAAGACAGATACAATAGAATATTCATTTTCTGTTGCTGTTGCTTGCTGGTTCATCCACTGTGATTTCTCCAAAAGAAAAGCTTGTCTTACCCTGTCAGCAATCATGATAACCATGTCTATTTTCTCTCTGTTCTTTTTCAATGTGGTTACTCTGCGGGTGTATTATCAATATGGTTAACTACATTTGCAGATACCTTACAGAGGAGCCAATGAAGAGATTGACTATTTTCTACAACAAAATAGTAACTTAAAGAGAAGTTTAAACCGCAGACTATAGTCATGGGGGGGGGGAATCTCGCAACACTTAAAAACTCCAAAATTGTGGGATGCTAAAATGTTTTGGCTGGTGGAAGCTTCTTGATCCAAGTAATTTGGCTTCCGATTGAGGAAAGAGCTGAAAGCAAAGATCACCCTAATGTTAATGTTATAGTCTACCTCAAAACTTCGACTGTGAAAAGCCTCAAAACGATATCACCACTCCAGCACCAAAAAAAAAAAAACAGTTCTGAAATTACCCGAAATCCAGGCCTGTCACTTTAAAACAAAGAAAATAGAGTTATCCTACCAAAATTGACAAAAACTCATACTTCAAAGTCAGTTAAACAGTAGATGAAGCATAACTCCAATTAGTTCCAGATACAAAAACAAATAGTATTGCGAAGTAGAATTCAAAGATGGCAAGTTATTTCTACATCAGCAATAAAACATGTATATGTTAGAAAAGACCGCCAGCATATATTTTCTCAATTGTTTGGCTTGGCTGGGACTGTAATCTGTATAGAAACTACATAGGCAAAGTAGGGAAAAATAAATGACACTAAAGGTGGTTTTCAAAAGACAATTTTCTAGTATTGGAATATGCAAATGCTGGATGTCTATCAAATCTTTTGGCTGTCTATTGGGATCAGAATGATACTTATGAAATGGCTGGAGATAATTGGACATTCATAAAAGCATTATGCGAAGGAGTTCCTATTTTCTATGAAGACTATCAATACCATTCGTCATGCAGATGGAGGGGTTGAAGATGGGTGTATTGATCACTAAATTCATGCACTGCTGTTTTTTTTTTTTTTTTTTTAATTTTTAATTCTTCTACATAAATTAGTTGCCAAAGACAGTTTCTACCATAAAAGCAGTAAGACCATGATCAAAGTATGAGTGGAAATACCATGCAAATTGATTCCAAAGTCAAAAATTTAACATGGAATCTTAAGATCAATATCAATGCTAAAGTGTAGGTTTGATGAGAAATATAAATGAGAAATAAACAGTCAGAGAATTTGAAAGTACACTCTTCTTTTGGATAAATCATATAGTTCTATTTAAATTAGAAACCAAATGCAACTGTAAATTTTGCTAACAAAACATAGTACATCATTTCAAATAGATAAATCAAACTTAAGATTATTATAAGATTATTATGTAAACACTGCAAAGCACCTAAATTAAAAAACCAAAAAGCTGAAGCTTAGCAAAATGCTGGTCACAAAAGATGCAGAACTGCTTGTCTACATAATATTAAACAACCTAAATGTTGGTAACCTAATAGTCTAGTTGATTATGATATGCACAGAAATTCAACACCCTTAAATGACATTAAAAAATATCTCAAAATTTCAGCAGCAGAACGGATTGACCTTGCCGTAGAACTTTCCAACTTTCTTGCCAGCCTTATTCTCCTCACACTGTGCAATTCCTCTAAATCAAATATATACAAATCAAAGTCTCAAATATCTTCAAATAAGCAAACCTAGGAAAAATAAAAATCACACCCAAAATTGCTTAGAGCATCTCCAATGGTTTTGTCTTTTGGCTTTGGTCAAATTTGAATTTGACATATGACATGGCAAAATTGACATGTTAACATTTTGACTAATTTTAGCTCCAATGGAGATGTCAAATTTGAATATTATTTTAATATATATAATTCTATTTGTGTTGCTTAACCGATTGCAGAAACGCATCAGCACGGTTGCTTTGTTACATGTTTCGTCTGCAAATCTGTAGGTGCTGCTGCTGCAATGGGATTGAAATTACATGAGAGTGATTCAGCTCAGAAACATCTTTATCATCTTATCAACTACAACATTCATCAAGTATACAACACAAGAGATACGTAGACCACTATACAAATAAATCATCTAACATGAAGTTAAACATGGAAAAGGAACGCAACTTAAAGAGAAACCAATTATAGAATTTTATGACAACAACAAATCATACTTGCATCAATCCAGAGAATACGAACATGTGGAGCCGAGCTCAATTGGAGGTGGCCAAAATATCTGGGAACCGCTTGGGGAAGATCCCAACTTCTGAATGCTATGGTCCTCTAAGTAGAACATGAAACTCTCTGGTCTAGTTACTTCTCTAAGAGCAAGATTAACATTGTTTTCATCTGAGAAGTAAATGCAATTCCCTTTGCACCCAGCCAATTCTTGTGCCAAACAGAGAAACAACAATCCATAGCCAAGAAAAACGCTCGATCACCCAAGCACTTCACTTCAACCCATCTGCCCAACTCTCCATTCAACAGTTCCAACTTGCAAGCCTTAAAATCAACTACCTTGAGTTCACCAAACTGATATCTTTGGTGTCTTCCACGACGCCAACGGACAAATAAAGAAAAATCTAACTCAACACCAGCCCCTTCTTGCTTATTTTGTTCTTGATCAAAATACATATCGACCACATAAAGCTCTCCACAAGACTCTACCAAATGCTTCCTCCCACCAAAACCAATCACTTTTGATGAAATCTTCACCATCACTTCTGAAGACACATCAATCTTAAAAACATAACTCAAGCTATCCACCACATATGGCTGACCCTTATAGACAATAACATCATCAAAAACAAAACCTCCATTACTAAACCATGTGAGTTTCTCATCTCCACTTTTAGCAAAACCCAAATTTCCCTTATCAGAGATAACCAGAATAGCACAATCAACAATCTCAGCAGGCATTAAAATTACTTTCTTTAAACCACAAACAGAACTAGAGCCAAGGATGTATCTCAGAAAATACGACTTCCCTAATTCGATTTAAACTCCAACAAATTGAAACATTCAGGAGACGACGACGAGCCGTTTGTGTACCTGATTCGCCTGGAGGTGATCTGATTCTGAAGAAGCATTTTGTCGCACTCTTCAACCTTGACCAACCAACCTCCAGACGACGGTGGCGCTAGTGATGACGTGAAGGGGCTCTGTAGGAGGTAGACGGTGTTTTGGGAGAGGAAGGAGGTGGGTCCATCGGAGAATGGGAGAGGGAATTTCGGAGGAAGTGAAGGGTGGAAGTGAGGCACAAGAATGCCATGAATGACAAACGCTGCGGAATTGGAGAGACTGGATGCGCAGTTCGAGCTTTTCTCCGATCAGTGGCCAGAGCTCGACTGGAAGATCGGACCAGTCGACTGTGATATCCATTGTTGACGTGGCCTCGTGACTTGGGAGGTATCCATTTGATCCATGTTCTTGATATTCAAGAAGAGAGAAGAAATTTGAAGAGAGGAAAAGTATTTCTTTCTCTGAGATTTTGAAGTTCTGGGTGAGATGAAGGAAGAAAAACGCGAGAAGGAAAGAGAGAGACCACTGAGAAACAATAAAAAAATAAAAGACAGAAATAGAGGAAGCTGTCATTTTTGACAGAGGAGAGGTGGATGTCAAATCCACGTGTAAAAAACACATCTGTTGGAGAATGGTTTGGTCGGTCAAAAATACCCGTTGGGTGTCCAGATGGCAAAAGACCCATCTGTTGGAGATGGTCTTAGCAGCCAATTCGATTGAAAACTACAAACCAAAATTCATCAATAAAAATCATGAATTGAGAAATCCTCTCACCCTTTATCAAACTATAACACGCCGATCACAAAACTCTTTGCACCAAAAGCAAGCAATCCGAAAGATCCAACAAAAAACTGCATCAAAAGCCAATCACAAAATCCAAATTAGAGAAGATAGTGAGCAGAAAAGAATGAACCAAATCCAAACTCACAGAACAAACGACCCACCCACTCAATCTTGGTCATACAACTGCAGAAGCAAAACAAATCCGAGGGTCTCGCCGCCAAAGGAAGGCTTGTCCCCAAGCTCCACTTCTAGCAAATTAATGCAGTCAATGTATTCCTTCTTTGCTGCCTCCTGTTCGTCTCCCTTAGTTGTCCATGTTTTTCTCCCCAAACCATGTATCTGCATTTCCAATTACCAAAAGTATCAGAAAATTTAAGGCTCAAATAATATGAGACTCCATCCCTGTAGTGTTTGGGGTAAGTTCAGAACCTCTTTTTTATATACAACACTTGCAACTTCAAATATATTATTCAGAACTCCATTTGACAAAGTTTTGTTACAGCCAAACACAATTCATTTTCCAACATGGCCTCAGAGTGAAAATTCCATTTGATGTGTCTTATGGGATTTAGGGATAATCAAGTCCAAAATATAAAAAGTTCCAATCTTTCCATATTTTGATCTTTTTTATATGGCTTTCAATTTTGCTAACACAGAAATACGCACCATACATACCAAAACCATAAGACCCAAATCCCAACCACATAAGAAGAGGACCTTCTAAATCCAAGAAACCATTTTTCCTTATCAGTACAATAATCACTTAGAACACCATTTTTCCCCCAATCATTCCTAAAGATCATATCTTGTTCACACAATCATACCATCAAGTATCAACACATAAGTACAGAGAAGCCATTTCAAATCAAACAGATTAGAGTCAGCTCAAACATATTCCAAACCAAATCACGAAAATTTACCTTCTTGTCCACAAAGTCGGCCCAGAACTTGGCTTGGGATCTGAGGTAAGGATCGGTGGGCAAGAGTGGCTTAACAGTCCAAACCTCGTCAATGTACTGAAGAGGGGCCCCAAGGAATCATAAAACTATACACCTTCATTAGAGCAGTTGAAACAGGTTAATAACCCCATATTAAAGTTAACTATGAGAATTATCTCTCCCAAACGAATGACTACAAAAACCAACTATCTAGAATTTTTTTTTTTTTAAAAAAAAAAACCAACAGCAATCACTTCTACCAACACACATACATAAGCAATAGCAAGAAAATTTGTTCCAGTATGTATAGTAATCAAAGATAAGAAGGGATTGTCATCAAAGAAAAAAAAAAGAGAGAGATAAGAAGGGATTAAGATGATTAAGCAGCAATGCCACTCCAATTTTAACTTTATACCATCCACAACCATAGGATAAAGATTAAATAAAAAATTTATACCATACGCAACCAAAAAAAAAAAAGATTGAATAAAATTTATAACAGAGAAGAGACTGTCATCCATTTTCAATTTAATTTTATGGCGATTTCATAATAATAGCTTCAAAGGCAAGTTGAGATTGGTGATATAGCTATGACCATCCATTTTCTAGTCCGACTTCTGATTGCAAGGAGCCTTTTTTTCTGTAAAGCCAAAATTAAACATGAAGTGGAAACTGGACATGAATTTGCACTGGACCTCTTAGCTAACCCAAACCATAACTTGGACCTAGGCTGCATTACACCTCCTTAATTGTTTCTTAAACGTTCTCTTCTGGAACTATTGCCAATTGATGCCAATAGTTTGGCAAGGAAACTCTCGTAGCTTTGGGAGTGAGGGTGTCGCTTACTTTTGAAAGGAGGGCCTCTTCTTCCCCTGTTTAAGTCATTCACTTCTCACCAAAAAAATCCAAACTTTAACAGAAGAAGAACAAAACTCAGATAACAAAAAATCTCAAACCTTGGGATTCAACAGCGAACCAATCAATCACAAACAACCCAACGAATCTTTCACAGAAAAGACTCATCAATTGGCACCATCCTCTTCAAATGAAAAGCTTTGCTTGAATTCTAATATACTGAGAGGGCCAAATGTTTTATGAACTATAATCGATTTTCCTGTTGTGCAATTCATTCTCAAATCCTGGTTATTGGTAGTTACCCCTATTGCAGATCATTCTTTTTGAGCTGCTACGATTTTTCTGTACCCTTTAATTTTATCATCAGTATTAATTACAATATTGACTTCATGTCTGTTATTGGGTAAAGTTCTTCAATTTCTGCAGCAAAGTTTTACTACCAGTGTGTGCATTGAATTGACTCAGTATCAACATAAATTTTACTTCTTTTTCCAGACCAATCCTAAATCCCTAAAAGTTCACCACAGTGCAAATTACAACATCCTTTACTTGATCTCACCCTTAGGGTCACTAAAATCCAATTAAGCCTAGTAACAGACCAGCTATAAACCTATCAATTCAATCCGTACACAAAAGAAATAGATAATGGTGAATGTAAAAATCAACCATACCTGCAGCTTCACAACACTTATTTTCCAACCCCAGTACATTTACCGTTTCAAAAAAAAGTAAACGAAAAATGTACCACCTCCAAAAAAATCTGGAGTTGTGATCATAATGCATGGAAGAGGATTTTCAGTATTAAATTGGAGAGAGAAGAAGAGATCCATGTTGGATACCTCATCATTAAAGAAGGTGGTGGACTATATGTCACTACAACCCAGTACGCTAATACCTGTCATGATAACCACAGCCTGTAGGTTCAAAAGATGAAAGTCGGGTATAAGCTAAAAGAACTTAAAAAGGAAAAACAAAGCAGATGACTACAATATTATATGATTTATTGCCTTACCTGCTGCATAGCAGTCAAATTCTTCTACTTATTGAGAAGCATCATGCTTCTTACAATTTTTCAATTAGACACGGGAAACTGTTCTACTAAAGTTGTGTCTCACCATTTCGCAACTACTTAAGAACTCACAGTTAATCACACGCATAGTGTTTAAACATATACTCCCAGAAAACTACCTGACATCCAGGAAATTTATAGCAAAATTCACTTTTTGTTGTATATTTCTAATATTAACTACTCGCAAGTTAAAGCAGTAGATATAAAATACAGAAGTCTAAAGACTTGAACAAAGGGAAGTATGAAGATTAAGTGAATCAAAGTTGAGATTGTTCACCATATATAAGTGGGATTAAAGATGTTTAATTCCGACAGTCTTTTTCTCCATAGCTTCCAACGTACTCCTCGGGACTCATGAGTTGGTTGGGCAGAGGTGACAGGATATTGACAGTATTATAAGGACAGCAAACTTCACTGCAAAAAAGTTTTATGTTAAAAATAGCATCTCTGTTAGAAAGATATACATGTTTTAGATGAGATGCTGACACTTGTTTGTAAGCTCCAGCCCCTGGAATGTCAGGATTGAGGATGTAAAAAGTGCTTCATGTGCTTGACAGTGAAACTTTGTCCAGAATACCGAATATATGGTGGTTAATATAAAAGAGATCAAATAAAAGTATGATTTTTCGATGACACTATATCTGAATGACAAAATGAAAGTTATGGCTTACTTTGATATTGTTTCAATTTGAGGCTCGTGAAAACTGCGAGCGCAGGTGGCGGTTTAGTCCTGATAGCCTCAATATCAAGATTGCGTGAAATATCCTCCCACAATGTCACCAGTATATCTTCTTTCCAACATGTTTAGATTTAAACAGTTGTCAATTATGTGTGATATAATTAAATCAGTTGTGTAGACATATATCCACTGCTATCCTTACTGCTAACATCAAACAAAATGTCAAGTGTTATTCATGGAAACCACTGCTATCCAGGGTACATCTAATACAATATTTTTCCACCTAGTTTGGCACAAAGCTTGCAGTTATTCTAATAATTTACATAAGTTAATGACATCAATTACAATGCAAAACCATAAACTCCAAAATATTATCCGTGTAATTAACACAAACAGCATAGATAGATTCGAATACTCACAGATTGCAGCCATACCGCTAACATCGGAACTCATAAAGTAAGTTCCCGCACGATGTATTCTCTGGCCTGAATTTTGTAGTCAAATACAGCATTTTGATACGCAACCCAATCGCAAAGAAAACCTTGGTTCTATCTGGAAATTGATAACACAAAAATCAAAGAGAAGAACACACATAACAAATTCAGGAAAATCAGCCTGAATAAAACACAACCAATACAAAACAACAAAGCTCAATACTTTTCTCTTTCTGCCTGCAACGATGAGAGATCAGATCTCTCTCTCTCTCTCTAGATCGTTCTGGCACTCTCAATTTGCAGCTCTCTCTCTCTCTCTCTCTCTATATATATATATATATATATATATATATATGTCTCGATTATTCTGGATTCTCGACAAAAAAAAAAACACAATATATATACACACACACACCCCTAGTGATTTTTTTTTTTTTTTAACCTCAATCAACTCACCAAACTTCCTACCTAGTTCAAACATATCTTCAAAACTACCCAACTCATTTAAACTGGGCACAACACCATAATTCAACCAAGTTTCCGATTCAAGATCGCAATACCAGATTATCATCTCAACCAAACCATCATAGTGTTTAACTTCCAATTATCCCCAGAAGAGAAAAACTTGATTCAAGGGCGGTATATACCTTCAAAAACCAACTCGGTTTTCCGGAATTTCTTGCTGAACTGAACTGATGAACTGAGGATTTTGACGCCAATAACCCAGCAAGCCTCTTGATTTCTGGTCCACCAACGCAGCCAAGATGAAAACGAAGCCCAGCATGGCCGGAAAAACGCAGGCAGCTCCATCGGTGACCGGAAAACGTTGTGAATTCGCTAGAACAGTCGACTTTCTCACGTCAATTCTTCTTCCCCGTCTGGTGCATGGACGATCAGAGGCCAAAGGCGTGACGGCGGCGAGGAGACGAAGAGGATGGTGCCCATGCGCCGTCGCGGGGTGGCCAGACGTGAAAGTTCCGGTCGGGTTCCTCCTCCGGGTCGGCGACCTCTTTTCGGATCAGAAGCCTCGAGCTTCTCCCTCGATCACTCTTACACACATAGTGGTTCAATATATCTCGCAAAAGTCGACCACATCAGAGATTTCACATTTTCACCCACACACCATACGGCAACGTCAATAGAAGCAGGGACAGCTACGCCACTTCTCACCCCCGATCTCAACTCACCACCTCAACTCAGTTTTAATACGTGCTCTCCCCAAATACCCCTCAACACACCTCTTCTGACTCCCCAAAAATACCCGCACCAAGGACAGCTGGGTCATTTCTCAACGCGGATGAACAATTGATAATAGTAACCCCAACTCACACTTAGGGGGGTGTATTCAATTAAGAGTCTACTAGATTTTTTTGTATTTTAGAAGTCTATGGGTATTCAATTGAGATTTTAAACAATCCTTTAAAATCTTGATGTATTCGATTAAGATTTAAAATTATCCATTCAAATCTGCTGATATTCAAGAGTATACGGATTTTTAAGGATTTCATTAAATGCTGGATTTTGGAGGATTTTATAGTGCTTTTTATACATATCAAAACTCAAAAACAATCCAACCACTTCCCAAAAGATTTTGATGGATTCTTTCTTACTCAAAAAATAAAAAACCTCTTCACCCAAAAAAAAAAAAAACAGGACTCAACAGATGACACTCATTCATTTTGGCTTAGACTTATTTTCCCACTATCTTCCTCTGCCTCTGCTCTCATCTAATAATTTTTTATTTTATTTTTATTACTATAGCTCTAGAAGCCTTAATCCTTCTAGCTAATGAAGCTCACTTTCAATGGTATTATTAAGATGATACATACACACATGATTCTCTTGTAAATTAGATATGAAATAAATTATGTCATTAGTTTACTACTTTATTTTTTGTGTAACATTTTGGCTTGTTAGTTTTCTCTTATTGTTCATATATCATTATACACAACATAAAGAATGGTAGATTGCCATACTTTCTTGTCATTGATATAGCATTATAGTTGGATCTATACATCCATTGCTTAATTAAAGAAGAAGAAGAAGAAAAAAAATTAACCTACCAAAAATATCATAAGCTAGGATTTATAAAATCTAAATAAATACTAGTAAATCAATCCATTAAAATCAATCAGAGTCCATATAGAATTTAAACAATCTGTGGATTAAGTAAATCCATGGATTATAAAAACTCAAACAAAGTCTTTTAAAATCTGAATTGAATGCACCCCCCTTAGTATATGTACTAGGAATAGTTGCCCGCGCTTTGCTGCGGGAGTTAGGATTGTTAATGAATTATTTAGGAAAGTAATTGTATACATGAGAAGTTGTTATGTGTAATGAATAGGAGTGCTAATTGAAATTGAAAGTGAATACAGTTGATATGAAACTGAAATTGAAAGAGCAGATGCCCGTATACAGAATACAATTTTCAGTGCAGGTAAACAGGACTGGCAATTGAACTTTGCTTGAACTTCCTTGCAAACTTTTTGAATTTCTTCCGGAATTTCTGCTTGTGCCAGGCTCTTACTTCGATTTCCAGGTCATCATAGGTGACTTAGAATTGAGTTTCAGAGTGAAATCAGCTGAATAAGTTTTCCGCCTTTGCTATTGTAAAAGACATATTCAAATAATTGCATTTCAGTTTATTACTTGCAACAAAGTCGAGCCAAAACTCTGGAAAACAGCGGAAAATGATTGTGATCTTTCTTGATCATTGTATAATCCAAAACTTGTTGATGTGATGAGGTTTTGAAAGCAGGCTGAAAATAATATGATAAGGTTTTAATAATTAGGTGCTGCACTACTTGTTGATGTCATTCAGGTATTTTAATAGAATTGAATTCCATCATAATGGCTTACACGTTTCTGTATAAAAATAGAGAAAGCAAATCATGTAGACTCATTTGTAGTGAAATATGAAAAATGAATGATGGCAAAACATGCATCATGTCAGTGATAGAGAAAATTCATGCAAGGACTACTAACCTGCTAAGAGCTTGGATTTCCCTTCTCAGCCAACTTTGAAGCCAACAGTTTGGCTGAAGATCGAAGAGTGCAGAAATACAGTTTGATATCTGCGAAGGTGAATAATCTATATGATTGACAATAGCCTGTTTATTTGTTGTTCCAGATTGACCTCAACTTTTGACACGAACTTAAGGCTGATCATAGTATCGAACTTAATAGATGGACACTCATGAGGTTTTTGATAAGATATGATTCAGGAATTGAATATTGTAATTTAAAAATCTAAGCAAATGTAGAACATTGAAATTTATATCATCTGTGTAGAAAGCAGAATACTAAAGGTATAAAGTTTAGTAACAAATAAAACATAGAAAACATACTGTGAACAGTATAATTCATATTCTTGATAATATATGATCTGCAAATTTAATGAGTAGAAATTTATAAGAATGATAGGTAAATAGGAACAAGTTTGAAACAATTTGAAATCTATGAAATCTATCAGTTTCTATAGTATTTGAAATAGCTATACTCTTCGTTTCAATGCAATTTAAAACAGAAACAGAAATTAATCACAAATTGACAAACAGAAATTAAAAAAAGAAACAACTAACAACTTATAGGTTAAAGAGTAGATCAGCGGAGAAACAACTACCTTTGTGCGAAGGAAAGCAGACAGTCTGTCCCTCTGTGGATTGTTCTTGATAAGTGATAGAATTGAAATGGATCAAAATACCTGAAAACGTAATCAAAGAGAGCGTAGCTTAGTGGAAGTTGAAATGAATCAAATGGAAACAGGACTTTTCTGCGTATTGTTGTTTCCCTCTGTAACATTTTTTTTGTACTTTTATGCAACAAAGATGAAAAGCCTCTTAATATCACGTAAAAATTACGGGAGAGAATTACCGGATTCAATTGGATTCATGTGGCGACCTTTAGTTATGCCTCACCCTTGAGTTTAAACTCTGGAGCTTCAACACTTTAGCTGGTGTTCTGTTTTAAACCTGCACAAAAGAGGTTGATTAGCTATGGCCTTTGCTATTTTGTAATACAATTGGGGTATGGTGTCTTTTACGTTCACAACGAAATCAAAAGTATTTTGTGAAGTAAACAAAAAGGAATGAATCGGTGCTGCCATTGTAGATTAAAAGGGGAAATCCAATTAAATGTGTTGCTATCTACACATTTGCAGTAGCCCACAACAACAACAAAAAAAAAAAACAAAAACAAAACCAAAACAACAGAGTTGAAGGGGAGAAGTTTTTCGGTGCCATCCATGTCTAAATATGAAATATCAAAAAAGCAGACAGCAAAAAAAAAAAAGAGAATAAAAGAGAAGTTTCGGGTAGTTTAATTAATCTATGCATAAGACAAACACAGTTTTAATTAACAAAGTGCAAGCAAAGTTCTTCCATACTGGGCTTGTGAAAACAATGCAGGAAAAAGCAAGACAATCAAAATGTTCAATAAAGACAAAGTATTTGCCACTTCAAAAAGTTTGTCAATTCACAGTTGAATTGGGTGGCAAAGAGAATCTGGCCTCACCCATGAAATGACAGAGATTTTGAAGTTGGATGCACACTAACGGAAAGTTCTAGCCAATATTCTTGTCACATGCAATAGAAACAGTCTCAGTACTTGGCTTTCATTACAAAGCTAGAAGCAAGAGCAAGGAGGAGAAGCTCCTTACCCATTCTCAGAGGAAGCAGCAATACAACAAATTTTTAAGGTTCAAGGGTTGACAAATTCATTCTAGATGTATACAAAAGCAATACAAAACTTGTATCACAATTTCAACAAAGACATATAACAATTTATCTCCTCTAATCTCTAAATTCATCAAAACTTAAATTGATAGCTTGTAGTATATTTAGTAGAAAACAATGAATATTGTGCAATTCAGCAGGATAGTTGCTTAATGAAGCTATATATAAGTACATATGATTCATTAACTTCTCACATTCAAAAACCTACCGAAACAGTATGAGTTGTGAACTTTACTCTACTTTATGGTGAAAAATTAAGATTTTGAATGAAATCAAAGACTGCAGACATAAAACTCTACCTTAAATGTGACAAATAGACATAAAACTCAATTTGAACAATAAATTTAGAAACTCAATTAACCATTAACATTAGCAATAACAGTAGATCATCCCATAAATACAATGTTAAAAACTCATTCTTGGAAACAGAACACTGAACACCTCACAATCTGAATATAGGAAAAGAGAAACCGAAGCAAATTTAAGAGATTAAAAGAAAAATAGACACGATTATCTTGATCATAGTACAAAACCCCTCACCTAGTTGGTCTAACATGATTATCTTCAAAGCCCAAGCACGGTTGGTTTAATTGTAGTGAGTAAAATCCAATTCACATATAGAGAATTGAAAAAAATTCCACGAACAGATGATTCATGACTACCTTTTATCAATAGATTGAAGATTGGAAAAAGCTCTGATGCTAAAGATCGAATAGAGTCCAACCCTCTCACCTGACATTAGAGGAGATAATGAGCAGAAAGAAAGAAAGAAAACAAATCTGAATAAGAACAATTCCAAGTCTACCGACTATACGTCAGAAGAATAAACTAAACAACAGCAAGCCTTCTTCTGTTTTCCACAAAGCCCAATCTGATTCGAAAGAGATTGATCTTTCTCTCTCACTCACTTTCAGTCCAACCCGACCATCAAAGATAAAACAACAAAACAACGAACCAATAATCAATGATTTGCAGACCAGATTACGAAGGAAGAGAAAGTCACCGAGGATCACCTTTTATGGGCCGATCGATGGTAACGCTATGATCCAACAACAAAACATCAATCCTATATCAAATCAATTATTTGCAAATCTCACATCAAGTCAAACAATTAAAATTCCAAATTCTATATCAAATCTGCGAGATAAGATTTGAAAATGGAAGAGCAGATGATTCATGATTACCTTTACAGAAAGATCGAAGATTCGGAAAAGCTAAAGCCAGTCCCTTCTATCGCACGGAAACCACAGTAAACCTCCATCAAAACTAGGGCTGGGCGTTTAAACCCGTAAACCCGTAAACCCGGACCGGCCCGTGAAAGCCCGACCCGTTCGGGCCGGGCCCTATTTTTTTTTTCACCAAAACGGTTCGGGCCGGGCCTTCACTTTCAAAGTGACGGTTCGGGCCGGGCCTTGACATTCAAATTTGAAAAAGCCCGTCAGGCCCGTATTAAGTAAAAGAGAGACACATGTCAGTTTTTTATTGCTCAATATAAGGCCACAAAATATTATCATAGGATCAGGTATACTGAATTATATTCCCCACTGACCTAAACCTAAAGTGAACTAAATGACTAAATCACTAAATGTCTCTCGCAATCTCGGCTCTCGCCTCATTCTTCCCCCGAAGTCCCAAACGGCCAAACCCGATGAACAGAACCCATCTCAAACCCGAGACTGAGAGAGGCCGCCATCTCAAAGAGTCAAAGGCGATCTGAACAGAACCCAGCCGCCTCCTCCGGCCGCTTCCGCCATGTCCGCCAACACCAAGCCCTCTCTCTCTGTCTTCACTTCCTTTTTAGCCTTCAATTCATCGATTTAACCCAAACTCGATCTGAGAGAGGCCTTCTCCTTCACAAAGGCGATCTATACCGAGCCCAGGCGCTTCTCCTCCGGCCGCTTCCGCCATCTCCGCCATCTCCAAGACCTCTCTCTCTCTGTCTCTTCACATCAGTCTGCGCCTAATTCATCGATCTGAAAGACTGAACCTTCAGCTAGCTTACTCGATCTGGGCAGGTTAGTTTCTCTTTGCTCAGTTTCTCTTAGTTTCTGTTTGCATTCCAAGATTAAGTATTTTGACACAATCATTTCTTGCAGGACTGGAGTCTTCCACCCGGTCTCCAATTCTCACCGATCCGCCGCTTCTGAGCTCTTCACCCAGGGATCCTTCGACAGGTGAATTTAAGCCCTAATTGAAGGCTGAAATTGATTTCCTGTTGGTTTCTGCGATAAGTGAGAAGATATGAATATTCTCATTCATGATTCATTTCAACTAAATGTGACTGAGAATTCTAAGATTTGAAGTTTTCAATTTCAGTGTTCACTTTGGTTAATTTGTGAAAAAAATTAGAGTAATTTGGCTATTTAGTCTCTGTTGAACTGCTTAGTGATTTTGGTGTTGGTTAATTTACTTCATGCATGATTGATTGATAATGTGTGGTTACTGTAGTCAGTGCTTTTTTGTGTGTGGAACTAATATGGACGATATGCAATTCAGTAATTGTTTGATTTGGTTGAATATCACAGTTTAGAAGTTTGAAACTTCTGAATATAGCAACTGTTCTTGTGGCAAATTCTGAAACCCTAGACTCTAAGCCTTTTGTTTTTCATGAAGCAAGTTGCAGATGCTTTGACGATATTTGGGGCTGATCATGATGTGTACCTATAAAGTATAAACTTTGTTCTACTAATTCTAGATTATGCTGGTCCCAACTCCCTGCTTGTTGCATTTGCCTTGCTGTGTGTAGTGCTAGTTGACCCCAGGTTGCAGCTTGAATGGTTTGTTATCTAAATCGATTTATGATGCTTGTTGTAGGGACAAGTGTGGAAGCCAATTAATGGATGGCTACATTGTTGGTGAACTGCTGGATTGAAGACTGGAAGAATGGCTACTAAGTTGCTGTATTTGAATTAGGACTTTCTAATTTCTATTTCATTGCATATTTGTACTTGAATTTGGACTTCATATTTAAATTTGGACACTTTGTATTTCAATTGTAGCTTTAATTGTTCTTCAAGAGTACTTGAATTTGGATATTATGTATTCTGGATGACATATAGCAGCAAAGTAGATAACTAGATATAGAAATGGTAAAATACAGGTTTTTGGGCCCGAAAGCCCGCAAGCCCAGCCCGAACTGAAACGGGCCGGGCCCGGGCCGGTCCCTGTTTGTGTCAAAGCGGGCCGGGTCCGGGCCCAATGAAAAACGGGCCGGTCCCGGGCCCAGTGAAATTATTGTTGGACCCGGCCCGTGCCCAGCCCTAATCAAAACCAAGTCGAGACCGTCCTCTTAACCCGCACTCACAGTGGCAGCCCGTAATTGATTGAAAGAAAAGGGCAAGACAGTAATTACGCACGCTTATGAACAGTTGTCAACAGTATAAACAGTATAACAGTGGATTTTTTTTTTTTTTTTTGAGAATAAGAAACCTTTATTGATAAATTCCACATTACATCAAACGGGAATGACCGGTGGTGGACATGAACTCCCCACTCTCCTCCCTAAAACCTAAACCAGTTACGGGTCCGTCATCATGAATGACCTCCATGAGCCGAAAGGGCCCAACCCCTAACCACCTATACCGCCCAAACTCTCGGGCTACAATGAATCCCGAGTATCTTGATACCACCTCATGGACAACCGCCAGAAAAACCAACGCCCTCTTCCACACCGTGTCCCACAACCAGACCACGTGCAAGGATCGCTCGTCAGCACACTGACCATAAGATAACACCGAAATTAAACCAATTCGTCCCCAGGAATGACACCACATCCATGGCACCTCAAATTGACCCAACCCTAGCTCAACGGAGTAGGGACATGCTAATGACCAAGAAAACCTAACCAAAACCCTAACCAAAAACATAACTTTAAGCAAAAACAAAAATAAAATATAGCTGCCACAATCCTCTTCCCTCTCCCCAGGAGCCTCGCCGGCAGACCACCACCACAAGGTTACCCCTTCGAGCTCACCACGCCGGAGAAACCCAAACCACGCAGCAAGCCAAGTGCCTTGCCACCTCGGATCGAGAGAACTCCAATAGTCTGCGTCCTTCAGCTTAAGAACTCGAGACCACCACTGCAATCGCCGCCTAGCATCACACCGCAGAGAAACACCCAGCGCCGTACGATCCATGGAATGCCTCTGCCATGATCCGGCCACTGGTCGCCTGCTCCGCTGCTGCGCCACCGTCGATCGTCCATTGCCCATCATCCTCCCCAGCTTTGTCGCCTGAGAAGATAGAAGAGTCATCCACAGCCTAGATCTTCTGACAAAAACCAAGACAGAGAGGCCAGAGACCCCAATAACCCATCCGGCAACACCCGCCGCTCGTCGATGCAGCAGGGAACTACAATCGACGCCGGGGCGCCGCCGGATAGGCTGCGACCTTTCCCCTGCGATTTCCAACCCTAAAGTTCTTTGCTGGTTTCTCGGAGCTAACTTGAGTACATTTATGTTTTTTCTTAGTATAACAGTGGATTGAGCTTTAGTATATGTTAAATAACTAGGTAGAAAGGCCCGCGCTATGTTGCAGGTCTTTTAGTCGCAATAATAATTGATGTATTGTTGCAAAAAAATAAAAAAATAAAAACGAATGAAAACAAAGAAGAATAGCCAAAAAGCTTTTATGTACATTGATCAATAGATGTACAAAATGTCTGCTATTTTGATTGATTGTTTCTCTGGGACCATTAACATTACAAAAAAATAAAAATAAAAACAATTGAGAATGGTCCTGACAACCCGTGCTTATATGTACACAGCATGACATTGTTTTTCAAAGACTGTTAGCATTACAAAAATATAGAGAATGGTCCTTATCACAAAAAGTTACACAGCATGACAAAAAGCATAAGATTGCAGAGCAGAAGTGGCTAGGTAAGGTCTTCAGGTCTTATGTGTCAGATTGAACCAATGTATTTGTGCTGGTTTGATCTGATGGTGTTGTTTCATCTTCAAAATTGTCACTGAAATATACAGAGCACATGAAAGTTATATATAAAAGATTGGGTCATTAATTAAGGGATGGCTAAATTGAGCAGACAAAGTGGAAAGGAAACTGCACACAATGAGTACAGTCCCTAAATTAGAATTGAAGCGAGGATTTTAAAACTTGCCTTTTTAGGTTCTTGCTCGGTTTTGCTTTGAACAATTCTTCATATTCCCAACAATGCTATGGGATTTTTTTAATATATATATATATTTTTTTATTTTTTTAACAAAACAGTAGAAGACATGAGGTAGGGGTAGAACATGTAGGACTATTCATTCATTTTGTCACATGCGAAATGAACAGGAAAAGTGTTAGTTTAGCTTTGGTATATTTAGAATTTGGTTAGTCAAGATATGAAAAATCTATCCCCAAAAACAAGGTGAAAGGCAGTAAGATGAAAATTTTACCATCCCAACATGCGGTGATCTTCGGAGTAACTTCTAAGAGCATCTTTAGCAGACTCTCTATTTTGGCTCCTTAGCTATATTTAGAGAGCATGTTTAACTTTTTATCTATTTTAGCAGCTGCACCAGACTCCTAAGTGACTCTCTATTATAATTTTTAGCTATCTCGCTCCTAAATATAGAGAGCGGGATGAGACTCTCTATAATTTAAAACATTCATTTTAAGTTATTTTATGTAATTTATAAATACATTTAAACAATTTAATCTTCATTTAAAAAATAATATAAATTCAAAACTAGCTAAAATAGAGAGCATTGATGCAGACGTAATTCTAAAGTTGCTAGCTAAAATAACTTTTTAGCTACTTTAGCTAAAATTTGACTCAAAAATGACTAGCATTGCTAAAGATGCTCTAAGCCTCCTAGGTTGCCGCCGACTCCGGTTTTCTCAAATTTGAGACAAGAGAAGAAGATTTTGAGTTGCAGCATGTATTTGAATCGTTGGCACCATCAATTGATCGTTCATAGTCGGGTGGCCCAAGTACGTTCTGATATGGGATCCCAATCTGAGTAACACTTGGAAGTCGAGAATCATCGACACCTTCAATGCTGTTTGTAATTAGAATTCTAATTACATCCTTTAAGGCGATTGAGCAAGTGGATTTGGTGCCAATTCATTGGAGCAGTTTGTACGTAACTATTACTTAACAAAAGCAGTTATGAGTTTGTGTTTGTATTCACCACAAGCGGAGGAGGACGCCTCAATTTTCTGAATTTTTTGTTGTGATTTTATTTACTCGTATTTTCTCGGAGTCTCTCTATTTCCATCTATTTCAATACTTCTGAGTTGTAATGTTCATCTCCCATCTTAGATTTTATTACCTTACTTCTCCAACAATTGATGATATATCTCCTATTAAGTTAATTGAATCAATTCATCATGATATATATCCATATTGGTTAGTTGTGGATTTTGATTAACTTACTCTAACTTTGAATTTGCTTAGGTAGGTTGTTGTATCCAGTTTTTATTTTTGTGAGAACCAATTTTAAGGCAAACTTTAATTTTTTTTGTTAAATCCTTGGTATCTAGTATTTAGGTTGTTGTATCCAGTTTTTATTTTTGTGGGATACATATGGGGGTTTTGATTTTCATGATGAGCTATTGTTTGGCAAACAAATTTTCCCTTTTACATACATATGCGGTTATTCAGCTATAGAATTAGTTGGTGTTAATCCCATCTTGATATTGGAAATCCTGGATAAGTTCTTTACTTGTTTACTTGATCAGTGTTTATTTTGAATCTGGATTATGGTATCTACAGCCTCAATTTTTGTCAATGTGTTGGGTTGGTTCCCTTTCTCTTCGCCTGTTGTGGCACTAAATTCATCTGCATTGGGATTACATGCTCTGAATTTTCGTTGTCAAGTGTGATTGTTAGATTTCTCTTTCATGGGATTGGTTTGTTTAGTATGATAGGTTTATGCTCTCTCTCGGGGGAATTCTAAGTTCTGCCTTCATCTTAGGTGGGTGCTAAACTACTGACCTTTTGAGTTGAATTCCTGCTTAGGATTAGCCTTGCTGTTGTCGTTATGGTTTAGAGGCTATGCCTCATTAATGGAGTCATTGCCCGTGGCAGGAGAGGAAGAAATCTACGTACCCAATCTCCTCAGCAGTATTGTATTATAGACTTATGGGCATAATAGGGTGAATAGTCATTGCCCGTGGCAGGAGAGGAAGAAATCTACGTACCCAATCTCCTCAGCAGTATTGTATTATAGACTTATGGGCATAATAGGGTGAATACACCAGAAGTTGCTGCGCGGAGATCACATGATTCAACATAGGCATGAGGCTCCTATTGTATGTGTCATTACACGCTAAATGATTAGGCAACAGTATCGAGTCCTTTAATTTGTTTCTGTACTGAGCCGGATGCTCTTTTAAAATTTTTGACATGTATTTGATTAGTTTAATCTCATTCTCAGTATGCATTGTTTTCCCTTTCTACTATGATTTCCTGAATGCCACCCAACTCTTTCAAATTTCAAAGAAGGGTGACCTCACAACAAATGTAAACAAAAACTATATAACGTTGGAGTAAAAGCAAAACAAGTACTGTACTAAGGGAAAATGAGGACTTAATTTTGATTAAGATTAAAGCCAAAGCAAATGAGAAGTAGGAGTTAGCTAGGCGAGATCAATCAGAGGTCTTTTGTTAATAGCTTCGAATAAAGATCTAGGTCAACTGAAGATCTCTTACATGTCAAACCTTCTATCAGAGGCTTCCATAGATACACAGTGATCACCAGGTGGAAGTTGACTAATTGTCAAATGCACACTGATCATCAGGAGCAACACAAGCAGTAAAACAAAATTTGTGAAGTAATCCTTTAGTTGAAATAAACAAAAAAAGTCTAAATATGCCATGTAATGTGCAAGATGTATGGAATTGAGGGAGGAAATGAGAAGCTGATATTTACAGTGGGATTGTTTTGACAAAGTATAGTAAAAAGCCAAAATGATATTACCAATTTAATAAACCAAGAGTAGATCAATATATGGCTGAAAACATGGCAACTATAAATCCAAAAGCACGAGAGCATTAGTATCAATGTCAACACATAAAATCCATTGTCCACAAGGTTTCATTAGCACGCAGTTTTGAATAGAAAGGCTACTAAATCAATGCACATCCAAGAGGTAACATGATACAACAGTCTGAATTCAAAAGGCCATTAGTATTTCCATAAAACTCATTGTCCTTGATATAAACCATCCATATTGTTCAGTTACCGGAACAGTAACGTGTGTCCACCAAAACAACTCATGATTACAAGTTTTTCAGAAACTGATCCCTGACCACTTGTCAATCCTGACCGAACCATTTCCCAAACTTTGGAAAGTGACCTGTAGAATAATAAAATAAAGTTTATGACTGAAAGTGAATTGATTTAAATTACAAACATAATCGAACATTGAAGAAATGAACCCAAACAATGTTAAGATTTGAACCCCCTATATGTATGCGTAGTTTGTCACTCCCCAATCCCAACATTATGACATAGAGAGCTACGACTACAAAACAGAAAAGGGAAAGCAGAAGAAAATGAAAAAAAAAAACTGCATTTAAAGAAATTCAATTTGGAAGTTGGAACTAAACTATTGCTTATTTCAAAAGTCCAGTATGTTTCTACCATACAGTTATAGAAGATACAGATTTCAAAAGAACACATTCACATAATCCCTTACACCGAAGGGATCAGACCCAAAAGGTTTAGAAGATATATAGTAAGTTAGTAAATAGTAACACAGAAACAAAAAGAAAGGAAGAGTGGCAAAATTAAAACTCTATGCACTCTGCACTCATTCCATACGCTGCATCCTAAGGATCTGCTCAGTAGCAATTCTTTAAGAAACAGTTTTCAAACAGCTTAAGGGTATGCCGATCGAAAGGTACTTAATAGGGATTTAACCAACTCAGAAATTAAACTAATGGAACCCGGAAATGAATGTCAACATAGTTCCGATCCTCCCAAAAGGAAATAAGGAAAACAAATTAGATTGAAAGAAATCAACCTTAGAACTCTGATAAAAACCCAATCTGCTTCCTCTTGTCAATAATCAAACCAAACTCTTAAATTGTCTCTCTCTCACACCATACTTGCTCAAAAGATTCCTCATCACCACACGAGAAAAGTCTAATTTTCTTCTCTCTTTAAACACAAAGTTCTCCCAGCAGCAAGGAGCACCCACTGTCCACACTCTTCCAGAAAACTTTTAGATAGAACCAAAGTGAAAAACAAAAAGGCAAAATAATATATAGAAAAACTAAAAGGTTTAGATAAAAGTTTCTATACCTTCTACGGTTGCTATCAAGGAAAGTTGCCACTTGCCACATTTACTCTATTATGCTAAACATGAGGAAGTTGCCACAACCAATAGAAAGCTTTGGTTACACTCTTATGTAATCAAAAACAAGACGAAATGAGGAGAGTTGGAACTGGAAATCACAATCATTAGATCGAATACAAAGATTTAATTATGCAATCGTATTTGTAAGAATGAACAAACAGAGTGTAGACCATGCCCTCGCTATATGAACAAAATTGAAACGTCCCAATAGGATTCTATGTCCTCGAAAACCATCAACAACACAGAAAGGAATCGACAATTTGCTCCATAATTTGGATTCTCTAATCTAAATTGACTACACCGTATCAGTACAATCAACTCAATCGAAGCAAATATGTAGCAAACTCAATAGCCTGACTGCCTAATTAACCATTAACATCAACTTAATTTAAAAAAAACAATGAAATTTATGATTCTCAGAACTGAATTGAGCATATTGAATATGGGGTTTGCAAACCTGAGCTCACTGAAGAAGAACCGGTCCCTGGATCATCTGCTTAAAGAAAACCACATGATTTTGTTCTCTCCAAAATAATTATCAGAGCGTACCGTTTGATTCAGACCAAAAAAAAAAAAACTAGTGTTTGATTGCATTTCGATACGGATTTCAACGATCGCCGAAAAAACGCTGCTTTTTGAGAAGCATCTAGTCTCTCTGAGCAATGAGCAGAGTGGTGCGAATGTGTTTGACTCTCATCACAGAAGAGAGGCGAAAGAAACAGAGATTGGGTTTCTGGATTAGAAATTCTAGGTCGGGAGTTGGGGACGAACCAACACCAGCAAGAGGAAATGAAATAGATCCCAGCCTAAAACCGTTCATCCTTTCAAACGATGTCGTTCCATCCCTGACCTCGGCATATGAAAAAAAAAAAGTCAAAATGTCCCCCCAAAAAGTTAAAATTTTGAATATTCCGCCTAATACTCCAACCCTAAACGGCTAAACCTAACATCTCATGACAAACTGTCGAGTTAAAAAAAATGTGCCGATTCTAAATTATAAAAATCTCAAAATTTTAAATTCTAAATGTTATGTGTGTAGTTGTTTTAATGTGAAACTAGTCTCTTAACATATGCAGAATTTTTTTTTTGTTTTTCTTAAAAAATAAAATTGTAAGTCATGTGTACGAACATTCAATCCTACATTTGAGAAAATTTTCTCATCTTTTTGTGAGTGTTGTGTCGTTGCAGAACATTCACAACTCCAGTGGAGAAGTCTTTGTATGTATGGGTTGCACCTCATAGTATTAGTACGTCTAGTTTTTTCTTATTTTGCAGTGCTACCTGGCTTATGCTCAGTAGAACTTCCTATTACGTACAGTCAATTTGTTGTTTTACTGTTACTTCATGCAATATTGTTAAGTGTACTAAAGAGTGAAGACACTTGCTTTTGATATACAATATCAGATGTGTTAAATGTATAATCGCCTAATGGAGAAGTACATGTGTTTACAAGATTTTGATCAAATTAATTTCACATTTTATCATTTTGTTATTTTTTACAACAGTAAAATGCAGGAGGTGAGGAAAATCAAATGGGAAAGGCAATACATGGCAGTTTACACTCCAAACTTGTAATTACAGAATTTTACCTCTTCTACACCCTCTCCTTTAGTTATAATTTTATTTTTCATTCAAATGTGAAGCATATGCTTAGTATATGAGGAGTATTATAGTTATTTTGTAATATATTTTTTAATAGTTATACAAAAATAAAAAATAATTTTTTAGAGTGGAGATTTATGACATTACACCTATTTTATTAGCACACATTGACATACTGTGGACTTTTTTTGTAAATAAATTAGGAATGTGCTTTAGATACCAAATTTTTGTACCGAATTTCTATACCAAATAATGAAATAATGTGGCAATTGCCATGTAATTACTTATGATGCAACAATATCTTAGGTGTCACTGTTTTGTCCAGGCTGGAGACAAGTTTTCCTAGCCCTATTGGGCTGGCATGCTCTAGGGTCTTTGGGTCTTGGGCCTCATGAGGGGTGGGTCAGGCAGTTAGGGTTTGGTCTTAGTTTTCGATTAAGGTTTTGTTAGTCTATTACACTACGCGTTGTTTGAAAAATTAATTGAAAATACAGAATATTTTATTTGCATGTCTCTTTAATTTAAATACATATCCCAAAAGTTTTTTTTTCTCTTATGAACTTGCCAATCTACCGTAACTCAATACACCTCCACGTTAAGGGGAAAAAATATATATATATATATATATATATATATTTATTGCTGAAGAACTAGATCGTTGTACTGTGAAAGAGGCCCATCCTCACTAGTCACTACTCACTTTCATGCTCAAGTTCTACAATCAAAACCTAATAAATCTAAAAGAAAAGGGACAAGGATTGATTTAGTAACAAGGATCAAATAAAAAAAATTGAAGAACCTCACCTTAACTAATGAAATCAAATCAAATTTTTATGCTTACTTCTCCTGAATTGATTGTTGGGGTGTAGGTAGGACACACAAATGCAATGAGTTCACAGAGTATAGTGAAGTCATTGGCCAGCTTTGTGTTTATGTGAACTCACTGACTTTGTGTGCCCTACCTACACCCCAACAATCAATTCAGGAGAAGTAAGCATAAATATTTCTAAATTTGCTCCAACAAATCATCTAACCCAACCCCGTCTTTGAATCCATAAGAAGCCAGACGTCCTCATCACCATCACCTGCACAACTGAAAAAGTCAGAATTGCAATCTCAAATTTGACCAGAATGAACAGTGAAAGTACTACTCCTCCGACGGGCCAATCCAGCCTTTGGAAAGCTACGTTTAATACAACTAGTGTGCTTTTAGGTAAGTAGTTTCCCAGTTCAGTTGTTTTATTTTACTGTAAACTCTAAACTCTATTGAACTTGAATGAGGCAAAGTTTCGCATTATTCGATTTTCCCTTTGAGTTCTGCTATTTGTGTCTGCCAATATACTTGTGCTGGCTAGATATGGAAATTTGTTCGAGTCGTGCCAACTGTTAAAACCTTGTAGATTGTTTTCTTTACATAGATAAGATTATTACGTAATTTAGTTTATTGTAGTTGATGGACTAAGAATGATTAATGAATTAATTACTCTAGCAAAATGGAAAATGATATAACATAGAACTCACCTTTCTGTACTTATGATATTAGGAATAAAACCTCGTCGATCAATCCAACTTTCTGATGCATAAAAGTTAGGCTTCAGAGATTGTCATGCAAAAAGAAAGTGCCGAGTTACATGCATAGAAAGTGAAAATGTTCATAAAAACCTACAAGAGGCCCAACCAAATATTACTGATTAGTGACCTACACAATGATTAGATTGAAAACAGTATTACCAGTCAAACATGTTAATGCAAAAAACCTTGGAATTTTTTCTATATAACCATATCTGCATTAATGTGTGTGTATATCTCTGAGATGCCCTAGCTGTTTTATTTTTGTATTTTTTATTTGTTTTTTATGAATGGCCCTAGCTGTTTTAAGTCTTAACTTTTGTGCACCAGTTTGTTTTGTTACACAAATGTGACTTCATTCGAGGAACTTAATTGAAATTTATTTGATCTAATAAAACTAAATGAAATCTATCATTGCTAATTAGCTTATACTTGTTATTTTTCAGGGATCGGTGTTATTACTTTACCGTACGCACTCTCAAGAGGAGGGTGGGTATCGCTCATTCTTTGCATTGTCATCGCCATGATGACATGCTATACTGGCATTCTACTAAAAGCATGCATGGATGCGGACCCATTATTAA
This sequence comes from Rosa lucieae, assembly GCA_024704745.1. Classification (NCBI taxonomy): domain Eukaryota; kingdom Viridiplantae; phylum Streptophyta; class Magnoliopsida; order Rosales; family Rosaceae; genus Rosa; species Rosa lucieae. The sequence goes on from CM045496.1 coordinate 61,191,184, forward strand.
CCACATATCTCGATATTGTCAAACGAGCATTTGGCAGTAAATGGAGGATTATAGCTTCCGTGATTTTAAACACGGAACTATACTTAGTTTCTCTTGGCTTGGTAATAGCCGAAAGTGAAAATTTACACAAGTTATTCCCCACGTTTGCCATTAAGCTTGGTGACGGGGCAATAATAATTAGCGGTAGAAAGACTTTCGTCTTAATTACCGCTTGCGTTACTTTACCGACAATATGCTTACGGATTTGAGCATATTGTCGTATGTGTCGGTCATGGGAGTTCTTTCTTCTCTCCTTATCGTGGGATCACTCATCTCCGTTGGAGTATCAGGAGTTGGCTTTCAAGCACAAGGAGGTCAGCTGTGGAACATGAGTGGAATCCCGACAGCTATGAGCTTCTACATTTTCTGTTTCGCGGGTCACCCGGTTCTACCTTCCATTTATATGTCTATGAGACACAGACATCAGTTCATTAAGGTAATCTCGCTAGGCATGCACTTGAACTCTAATCTTATGTTTTTCATAATAATTCGTTGTTTAATTTCATGGCAATTAATTTGGCATATGCATACAGGTGTTGATGATGAGCTTTCTTCTCACCACCACGATTTGCTTGGTTACGGCCGTGATTGGCTATCTTATGTATGGAGGAGGAGTGCAATCTCAGATAACCCTCAACCTCCCTACCTCAGAAGCCGGTGCGAAAGTCGCTGTTTATTCATTATTATTAATACCGATTACCCGCTATGCATTGATGGTTACCCCTGTAGCTTTGGCTATAGAGGGTCTCCTCCCTCAAAACTACCAAAATAGGAGTTTAATTCAGAGAGTTATTAGACTAGTAATTTTGGCTAGCAATACCTTGTTAGCTTATTTCTTTCCTTATTTTGAGACCTTAATGGGCCTACTAGGATCCATTTTTGTTGTATCAGCATCTTTTTTACTGCCCTGCGCATGCTACATCAAGCTTACTCATAGCTTTAGTACTTGGAGCTGCAAGTTAGTAGCCACTATAGCTATAATGGTGTTTGGTGTTCTTGCTGGAGTTCTAGGAACATATACAACCATTGTTGATCTTATAAACATTAAGTGACAAATCTAATTTTAATTTAAGGGAGATGATGATATACATCACAATCTAGTGTTCTACCACATTTTTTTTTTTTTTTTTTGTGGTTATAAATTAAGTGGTCTTAATTGATGGCCAAAGTACCTTGTGTTGTAAGAAATATTGATGATGGATGGTAGTTAGAGTTTGAGTCCATGAGTTCAACTAAGTAAACCAAGATAATCACAGTCCATCCTACAAACCTGATAAAAGAAGCACCATCAAAAGGGGTAGTTATAAACCGACCATGTTTGAAAAAACCTACCAAATTGGGTCAGAGAACGAACCGCATGCAACAAACACTAAAAATGACATTCATCGAACCAGATCGGATCAAACCCGTTTGGGACCGGTTTTACACTTCATAACAACTAAACTGCACTGAATTGACCGAATTATAACACAATTACTTTATTTATTTATTAATGTGCTATCACTTTGCTAGTGTGTGAGGTTTTGTTTACTATGCACCTTACTACACACAATCTTGAATCACCTGATATAAATCCAAATCCAATAACCCTAGCTGACTTCCTCTCTCTCTCTCTCTCTCTCTCTCTCTCTCTCTCAACAGCCTTCTCATTCTCTCTCACCCTCTCATTCCCATTCTCTCAATTGTCTCGTTCTTTCTCACAAAAATCTTCCATAACAAAAAATTTAGTCACTACTTTGCTTTGTGATCTATTGATCATCATTAAATGAATCGGATTTTCATCAAAATCTACTGCTAAGTTCCTATTTTGAATATAAACTAGGCTATATATCTGGGTTTTGATTGGATGGTTTTGAGTTTGCTTTCTAAAGATTTGGATTGGATCGATTATATTCATTTGCAAAAAAAAGACGATCTGCAAAAATGAGTATTCATCTTCACATCAAAATCTATTTGTTAAATTCATTACAGGACATTTGCAAAGAGAAAAGGATTTGTAAAAAGGAAATATTTCTGAGGATTGGTTATTTCATCTAATGCTTGAGTAGTGATAATTTTTTTCTCTTTTGTATGACATGAAAACTTGAAGTTTATATTTTATAACTACCACAAGTGGTCGAGTAGGTAAGAGCCTCCATGTGTGGAACTCTCACATCTGGGTTCGAATCCCCCTAATGCTGATTTGAGTTAAATCTCAACCTATTCTTGGGCCGGAGAGGAGGAACCTTTCTAACATGACCCTCGACACCGATTAGTCTCTGGGCTTATGAAGCTTTTGAGAAATTGTGTGATCTCGATATATATATATATATATAAAGAGGACGTCCGCACTGTTGCTAAAGTGCGGACGTTGATGCAGCAGCCTCAATCAAGCTTCGAAGACGCGATGTCGCTTGCCGAAAAGAGGCCAGGGGTAGGATGGACCGGTCTGCAGTCGGATGGAGTCGCCGGCGACAAGGTTGTAGCTCTGCCTAGAAAGTTGCAGTTCCAGGTCGAGTCGCTGCCTAGAACCGTCTGCGATGCCTTTGGCCTCCGGCCTCCATCCGCCAAGCCCCGAGCAGCCGTCGCCACCTGGAAGGTCGCTGCTGAGTGGCCTTCCGCATATATATATATATATGAAGAGTTATAATACACACACGCAAACACATTCCTTCTCTACTAAGGAGATCCGTTACTTAGCTAAGGAACGGATATCCATATTTTGACCACTTTAAAATCACATATTCAAATCTAAACCGTTCAGTTTTTAGGTCCTAATGTATAGATCACTTCTGTAAATTTTCAGCCAATTGATGATCATTAAGGTATCAAACTCGATTAAATCAATGAACGAACCAAATCTGTCCAATCTGAATTGTTCGTGTTCATAATTGTAAATTGCATTTTTGGATGTGAACTGTTCTATATATTATGACCCAAAAAATTAACGGTTAAGATGTGAATATGTGATAAAAAAGTGGTCAAAATATGAAAATCTGTTCCTTAGCTAAGGAACGGACCTCCTTAACAGAACAAGCCTATATATATATATATATATATATATATATATTCCTTTTTGGTAGGGGCGGAACCAGGATTTATAATCAGGGGGGTCCATACAAAATACAAAATTGTTACTCATAAAATTTACAAAAAATTTTCTGTAAACATTACACATAGCAAGCAATTCATTTTTATAAATTATTTCAATTTAGAGTTGCTGAATCTCAAAATGTAAAAAAGCTCTAAAAATAAATGAGATATGTAAAAAAATATATATATATCAATCAATATATAAATATCTTAAACTTTCCGAGCGAATCTAGAGCCTTATACATCAATCTCCTTAAATTATTTATTTTTCCCTTGCATATAAATGACTGTCATTAAATGAATTCTTAATAATTATAGTAAATATTTAATGAGAGATTCGTTTTTCTTTTTTAATTTTTTGTGATTTCATTATTATCTTGTCTTTTCCTTAAACAAGCTACTAACTTTATATATTTATGACTACATTAATAGTATATATGCAATCTGGGGGTTCCAATCGGTTAAAAAATCTAAACTTTTAAATTTTTGTACAAACTCTAGTACTATTTAACTGATTTGTTTATTTGTTTGGGGGGGTCGGGACTCTTGCAAACCTACTTGTGGGTCCGCCCCTGCTTTTTGGTATTGCATGTGTTCGATTAAAAGTTTAATTATTAGGCTATTAAGATCAATGGTGAAATTTTATGCTATAATGCTTTTGTATGTTTGTACCAAGATCATTGGTTTTCACTGGTCCTGTTCATCCGCGCGAGCCAAAAGATTAGAAGCTGGAAATTGGAACTCTATCCTCCAACCTTTGATATAATTTTGTTGTTATATTTGTTTTACTGAACTGTGACAGTTTGATTCCTTTGATCTATAATAAGTTAGTTTGTTGATCTTTTATTCCTTTGATTACTGAAGAATTGGTGTTGATCTTGTGTTGAAGTCTAAAATCTGTTGCTAAATTGTAATTGGGCCTTAAATATGTTACTAAATTTGAATTTCGGTCTGGATATTAGACAACTGATTTAAAGGATTTTGTTAAAAAAAGTAATTTGTGTGCCCATTAAAAAAATCCAATACCAAATTGGACGAATCCCACCGAAAATTTGGGTCCCTCTCATACATAATTGAGTTGTTGTGTGAGGTTTGGAACAACTGAGTTGGGCGGTTCATAAACAGTTTGGGCCCAACATCGATCTGACCCAAACCACGCCCACCCCTATCAATCAACCCAAGTAAGAAAACGTTGATGCCAATTGAAAGTGAAGGAAAACATGGAACCAATGGCACCCCCAAGTATCATCATTAGTACAGAGGGTCTGATCCTTATTATTATTATTTTTTTTAATAGAGTTCGGAACCCAACCTAATTGGAGGATCAGCACATCATCATTAGTACAAGGGTCTGATCCTTATTATTATTATATATATATATATATATATATTTTTAATAGAGTTCGGAACCCAACCTAATTGGGAGGATCAGCCTCACACCCAATTCTATTTATTATATTAAGGGTAAATTTAGCAAACAGTACACCAAGTAAAGGCCACTAATAATTCTTATACACAAAGTTTCAAACCAAACATTTAGGTATACGAAATCTGAAACTCGACCCACTATCAGTACACGACGTCAATTATTGACACCAAAATGTCTATTATGCCCACAATTCTTTTTTTTTTTAATAATTTTTTTTCTGTTATTTTTTTTCCTTCGTTTTATCTCTTTCTTCTTCCTTCTTCCGAGCTCACTCCCTCACTTCCAACGCTGCCTTCCTCACCTCTCATAACAGAAAAAAAAATGACTCGAGTCATTTATAAACGAAGGAAAAAAAACTAACAGAAAAAAAAAATAATAATAATAAAAAAAGAACTGAGGGCATAATGGACATTTTGGGAGTCATTTTTGGCAAGAAAAGATGGTTAAAAATCAGTTTTTGGGTCTGTATTAGATGCAAACTGATTTTGGCCGAATTTCAAGAATATATATGGAAAATGACATCTCAATTAAATCCTAAATGCATGATTATGGCCAAAGGGAGATTTCGACAGATATGGAAGGAGAATTTCAAGGGATTGCAACAAGCAAAAAGGTTGAAAACAGGTCCAGATACATTCCTTGATGTCCACATTCATTTTTGGCTAAAATTGAGGAGATAAATCAGAAAACAATCATGTAATTAATTCAAAATTAATCTCCCTAAATCAAGGTGTTAAATTGGTGGCTTCTCATTGGTCCAGTGACATGGCAGAGCTGACGTGGCATTATTTGATTGGTTAATGCTGTGTGGATTAATCTTGAAGACTTGGAGACTAAGTTGTCATCCTCCTATAAATAGGAACACAACCACCACACGACAAGACACATCTCTCCCTCAGTAAATAAACATCAGAAAAATTCTCTCCATTCTCTAGTCTTCAGAAGCTCTGCGTCTCAACCAAGGAGGAGAAGAAGCCATGCAATACATCAAGATCTTATCCGCCATCCACCCTTGTGTCGTCCCTAGAAGATTACTTGCTTTCAAGGATCTTCAAGTTCTTCGTCTCAAGACTTGTCATCCATCTTTTAGAGTGTATTTCATACTTTCTTTTGTTTTCCTTTGTTTGATTTGTAGAGTTATGGATTCTAGTTAACATGACGTTAAGGGCAAAGTTTAAAGCCCGCTTATATGTTTTGAAATAAAGTTACGATTTCTTTATGTTGATTGATATGTTGCTTATGTGAGATTGCTTGATTGATTTTGGATTACAGAAAACTTTTATATGTATGTGTTCTTTGGTGGCCAACTTAGGATATATGCATGTAATTGGAGCTAGATTTAAGTAGTAAAGGCTTTGGACAAAAGTCGAAATCAATTAAGGAGGATTGCAAATAAGTGAACTTACTCATAACTAGGTTGTTCACTTTGGTTGACATCCTTTCTTTGTTCTTCATGCGTTGAATGTGTTCTTCATGCGTTGAATGTGTTCTTGATTAGCTAGCTTTCTAGACTATGATTGCATGTTCAATAGGATTGATTTAGGTGCTTTCACTTAGATTAATTATTCAAGGAAAGTAAAAAATGGGAAATTGTTTGCTTTCTAACGTTTCACATGGTCAACTTCTTTCTCATGACATACAAAATCAACTATAGGAATTGTGATTGGATTCATTCATGTGATTGTGGTTTTGATCTTTATTCCTTGCGTTCCACCCTTGTATATATGTTTTTACATTTATTTTATTTTATTTATTTAATTTTTAATTTTTAATTCTAAAACCCCCTAATTGTGTTTACTTGTATATATTTCTTTCTTTGTTTTATTTTTGTAAATAATACTTTGTACTTGTAGTAATTCTTTGTTTCTTTTTGCAATTACAAGTGTACCCTCAATCCCCGGCTAAAACGATCCCTACTTATTCTATACTGACAACTACATTTTGCAGGGTTAAATTGCGCGCTTGCTTTTAGCGTATCACCATACTAGATAACTGAAAGGAAAAGTTGCCAATCTTAATATTGTTCAAAAGTATCATTGGCCATAATACTATTTATCATTAACTAGAGAGGCTTGGTGAGTACTGGAGCATGCTCAATTTCTTGATCACTAGTTGAATGTGGATGAACTCCTTCTCCTATGGACTCCTTTCTAATTTCATGGCCACTGGTTGCATCTTGAACCTATCACATAATGCACAAGTATACAAATATCAAACCGGATTCACATGAACAAATCGGATATTGTCACTACACGTAGTTTGAATTCAGAATCTGGGAATGTTAAAGAACTGCTGCATGAATGTTATCCTCATGATATTTGTTACAGAACATGATGATTTTGGCTTACTCCATACTCACATAACATGCATTTGTTATGAAACGAAACACATAACAGATAATACAAAATCATTGAAGCTCACAAACACAGCTTCCCTTTGTTTTTTCAAAATTGGGGAAAAAAAAATCTTCCAGCAAGAGTTTCATCTACTGTCGTACAATAAGAGAAATTGAAATGATATTAGACTCATACTTTTATCCGCTCAGCCATATCAAAAAGCTAAACCTAACACATGCAGTTTGTTCATAAACTCAAATCAACAACCAAAACTGCAGCCTAAGTCTTCAACCTATCTGAGCTAGCAATCTCAATATCTACACAGATCATTTTATACACATTCAATATTTACATAATCATGCATATATATACACAAACATGTATATAAACAAATTTGTCGAAGATAAAAATAGTAACGATATAATCATGTCCATTTTTTTTTCCTTATCAATATCTATGTCAGCTGGAAAAACAGTAACACAAATAGCTAAGTATGAAAATATAAACCAACTATCTAACAATAAATATCTACATTAAATGAACAACGTCACATCAAGCAGAAATAAACAAAACTAAAAATTTAATTAATTAACACACATGATACAATATGTATATTAGATTAACATCTCATTAATCCAATGTGCACAGATATATGCAAATTCATAAAACACATGCAGGATAAGGGAGCTTCATTACTTTGGAGAACACATTGAGTAATAAAAATAATAATAAGAATTATAGAATTCTGGTCATAGATTTTATATCAGAACCCCAACATACCAATTAAAACAAAATGTAACAGACAAAGATCAAGGGCACTTTCCACTACATTTACAACCAAATATTATCATTGACAACAATATAATGAAAAGAGGAGCCTTACCTGGAATCAAAACCAGTAGATAGAGCTTATGATAAGAGGAAGACAAATGACACAGATCGAACAACGAGATTATAATGCAAAGAACCTGTAACCAAAAACAATAAAAAATAATTCTGGCAAAGTCATATGTATGGAAAAACCAAATTGGCTAAGTCTCTTTATTAAAATAAAAAACATCAAGATATACTGAAGAGTCATAACCAAGGTTTTTCTTTTAACATGGCGGAATAATGTCTAGATAAGAAAAAAGATATGTTCTCAAACTTGAAATATACATAATCACACAATCTTTAGATTAAGCACTTAATTAACTAGCTAGTTTGACAATCTGACAAGTAAGGTATCTGACATGAGAGATTACATAAGTACAATAGAGAAATATAAAAGGCATCGTACATACACCAGTTGTACTATAAGCAAGATAAATGCTGTTCAAATATAGTGACATGAACTGATAAGAATGACAAAGAAGACGAAAGCTCAACTGGGGCATATATTCCACCTTGATCAGAGGCATTAGAAACCAAAAAACTGGAGACCAGTAACAACAACACATCCGTTGCATGAAAAAGAAATCCACGAAAAAAGGCAAAACTTTCTTCTTCTTATCTCAGTCATCCTTATTCTTAAGGCAAGGTTTATTGGCAGTAAGAATAAAAAAAATTAAGATGACCTACATTATCATTCTTCTTCAGAAACTTCTTTCCAAAAATAATTTTTGCCTTGCAAATGTAGAAGCAACTACAAAGCTATATGTATGAGAATAATTAAAGACATGCCTATTAATCTAAAAGGAATTTGAGAAAAACAACCCAAATAAATTACCAGACCATCCTGCACAATGAAATCAGCATAATTCAAATTACATTCAATTATCTACCAATTGGGTCTAATGCTCCGAGCACAATATGTCCCAAAAAAGTTAATGGCAAAGAGGCCCATGCAAGTTGTTTCTGGTAACTCAGTTCCTATAAAAATATTATGGCTCACCTCTTCCATATGCTGAGACACATCATGAACGACATCTGCATGACACAATCACATAGTCAGATGAATATAGCAAGCAAGTCTTTCAAACTAGTCCAATTCCATCACTTTCTTCATTCCAAACTAACAAAATTGAACTAACAAGGAAGATAATTAGATATGATGCAGTACGAGTTTGTCACTAGAGGCAATTAGATATGAAATGAACTGCTCATCAATCTCATAATTCTAGACTTTTTGTTTTCATTCAGCTTGTAGTGAACACAGATCTTTGGGCATCTCCGTAGACATTTCTGTGGGATCTTGAAAGCTCCTTATGACAAAAAAAGAATTTGGGAGCTGACTAGTTGGTACCTCAGCAGGAATTAGTGTTCCAGGAGCACCCATCAGATCAATAATATATTCACTGCATGGTATGGCAAACACATTCACTCAAATCAATAACAGTTTCAGAAAATTTTAAAGCATGCATCAACCACCTTAATCTGATGGAAATGTGAATGGAATTGTACTAGCAAGGCAAAAACAAATTGCATGTACCTTTGATTCTATTATCCTCATTTAAACATGACTGTAAATTCAAATCCTAATAGCTTAAAACTAGACGAGCATCAAATGAACATTAATGCAGAGAATACATGTAAAACAAAAACTTAATGAATCAGTTTCACCAGAAAATTATGCATAAAGAGAGATCAAGAGTTAGAGGACATTACCTTCCATTTCCACTATTCAATTTTAATCAAGTTTACAGCTCCATCATTAGTACCCGTGTAGTAGCTACCTTTGACCAGCATACATGGAAGATTTATCTTATCAGCTAGTACCTAAAACCAGAGGCAAGAAAGAATTAACTATGGCAAAAATTCTTCAAAGGCCTAGAAAACCTTCATAAGATTTAAGCATAAGGTAATGACCAATTTTTCAAAAGGAAAAAACAATGGGACTGTAGTCGGATTTTTGAAAGGAAAACAAGTAACAACATGCTAGATAAGTTTAATAGTGCACATAATTTTCCAATGATTCAGATTGACAATTAAGGTGAGTTTTAAAAACTGTCAAAACCTTAAAGAGAAGGGCCCGGGGCGTGAAAGTCCAACATCAATTTTTCCGAGGGGAAGAATGATAGTGTTCATTGAACTCCGCAACTCATGCCTCCTTATTTTCCACCTTCTTAAAATCTCATCCTCATCTCCAACTGGACCACCCATTCTACCAACAACAATATCAGCAATCTTCTAAATCAAGCCACTTAAAAGTAGACCATGTTGAGAAATCCACTCTAGAGAAGCAGCATAGTCTCTTTTCTCGAGTTGTTGGAGTTCAGTATCAACAAACCGGTTAACTAATATGACATCATAGTCGACATTATCTGAAACTGAGACAGCTCGAAATTCCACCAACAACGGCATCTTCCCTTGTCTAAAGGAATTCAAGGTAATTCCATACACATCGTAAAATCCATCCACCACTTTTTCATTATAATCTACAACATTATGGCTCTGCATCATAACACATAAATGAGATTATTAAGAACCCACTTTCCTCATAATTGACAAAATATTAAAGAACCGGATACATCATTTACAAATGTTCATCATACAAACACACAACTAATGCACATTTAAACCTTCCATGATTGATCCTTCTCATTTATACCAGTATGCAATGCAATCTTTTTATCTACAACATTCTTTTCGACTTAATAACCGAGTAGAATCCCAAAATTAATAGCAGGCACACACCTAACACCATTTAACCAGGAAATTGTTAACTAAAATGGAACCGTAATCCACAATTCAGCTATGCAACTCCATTTAACCACAATCCTAACACCATTGCTATCTCCCCTACGAATATTTCCTGTGTACTTCAGCTTGTCCCCTTGGGGGTCTTTTTCAATTTACACATAATTAACCAGTCCATAAGGCACTGTTGAAACATTTTACCCCACAAGATGAACTATGTTGTACATTATGAATGAGGTTGATTAAAAAGAAGAAGAGTTCAGACTGCGGAAGGTCTAGCAATAGCATTTACAAAATTCAACACATGTATAATTAGGGCTGGCAAATTCAACCGATCCAAACCAGCCAACCGAATCCGTCCCAAACCGTGGTTGTCGGTTACAGGCAATCTCGGTTACCGAACTTGTGGTACGGTATAACCGAACCGAGAGGATGTAGTTGGTACGGTAGCGGTATTGAATACACCAAAAATACGGTATACCATACCGTACCACATATTTAATATAATATTTAATTATTTTAAATATTTCTTATATAATCAATCATAGCCATTGATTTTCTTCAGTTTTATTCCATATTAACTAACAACCATTAGATTAAAACTTTCCAAACTCTAATCCCTAATCCCTCAGTCCCTCTCTCAATCTCTCGACCACTCCCTCAGTCTCTTTCTCTCTCGAACCTGAGCGAGGTTCTGACTTCTGAGCCTCTCAAACTCACTTTCCAAACCCTAATCCCTCAGTCCCTCTCTCGACCACTCCCTCAGTCTTTCTCTCTCTCTCGAACCCGTGCAAGGTTATGAGCCTGTCAAACTCTTCGAAGAAGTGAATCTTTCGACCCATTCAATTTCATCTCATGTCAAATCGATTCAATTCACATCAATCGAACAATTGCTACAGTACTGCTGGTGAGTACGACCTTCAATTCTTTTGGATTAGAAGCTTTGGATGTTGAGTTGAGGTTCGATCTACCCAATTTTAGTAATTCGATCTTGGATATGTTATATATTATATTGAGATTTACCAATTTGTTATGGGTTTTCATGGTTTTTCTTTTGTGCTTGGAGCAGGAGCACCGAGGACTAAGTTTGATGTTTGAGGGAGAAGAAGCAAAGTCAAATCAATTGAAGGAATAAGTTTGTGGCTCTCGATGGTGGAACTCTAAATTGTAAGCAAGACTCTATTCAATTGAAGGTATAATTCTATATGCATAATTCTCTATGTGAATTTTCATGACTGTGTTGTTCTCTTTGTAAGAGCTTTTATCTGAGTAAGAGTTGTAGAGCATTTTAAATGGAATACAGATGAATTAGAAAATGACAACACAAAGACTCATTTACAATTTTACATGCATCACAACATTTTAAAAAAATTCTCCACTTTTGGGACAATTTCATTTTGGTCCGAGTTTCCCTACTTTATATGTTGCTTTTCTTGTTTGGTCTAACATGCGCTATTTGGAGTTTCTAATCCAAAATCTTGGTTCTGTTGTTGCTTGTACTGTTGCATTATCAAAAGCTTTCTTTCAGAAGCAGCAGTTTACAATAAAGCTTTTTATGGTGACCCAATTTCTGTTCCAATTTGTTATCCATTTAAGTCATCTATTATTGTTCCAATTTTTGTTTCAATTTGTTATCGGTTGAAGTCATCTCTTATTATAAATTTTTAGGTGTTGTTCCTAATCTCAACAATTCAAGGAATCAAATAATCAAGGCTTCATTAAACCTGGAGCAACATAGGAGCAAATATGAAGTGATGATGAGATGAACTTAATTTGAGTCCTTCAACACTTTGTTTTCAACTATTGCACTTAGTTATTGTATCATTTGATATTTTGATTCATTTGTATGAAATGTGAACTGTGAACTGTGAACTATGAATTATTGACTTAAAATTTGTATGAACTATGGAGTGATGAAGGGGATGAACTGAAGTGATGAACTCAAGTAGTGAAGTTGATGTATGAGAGTTTTTAGCTTATTTTTCATTTGCAGGTTGGGCCTTTAAATTCATGTGAGGATTGCAGTTTTTCATTTGCTGACAGGTTTGGGCTTTTAAAATTTTAGTTGGGTCATAGCTGAAATCTGGCCCTTTCTTAAACTCGGTAAGAGGCCCAACCAATAGAAACCAACTGAGATCTCGGTATACCGAGAAGTTGGTATACCGACTTCTGTGGCCGATAAGGGTAAACTATTTTGTGTACCAACTTAGTTTGGTACGGTAGGTGGTATTGGTCTTCAAGGTCCGGTACCATACCTAGCCCACCCCTATGTATAATAGGGAACACAGCTTCCAGAAAAATAATTATAACCTCCACCCTCACCGTAATGAGACTTTCCTTTCATCACATCAAAAACCGACCTGATCAAAAAACACGAATTAGTTTCTAGGAATCACCAAGTCTAAGTTCATTGACAATTAGTAATCATATACACATTTGAACAGAGAGAAAGCAAAAGGATACCGGAGAATTCCTAACAAGATTGGCAAACTTTGATCAGTCCCATCGTACAAAGCCAATTCTTCAACAGTGAACAATCTCTGCAAATATCAGCATCATCTAGATTATATATCTAAATATTCCAATGCAAATCAAAGTTACATAATAAATCAAATATGCTATTTGTGTTAGTGCGTAAAGCCCAGAAAAAAAAAATCCCATTTGATTTGTTGAAATAAAAGGCCAATTCCCTGGAGTAAACCCAAGCCAAATCTAATCTTGGTTTTGATTGGCTCCCAAAACATGAAAAGAAGTGAGCTTTGAGCTTCTGACCTGTTTTGACAGTGGAGATCGACAAGAAGTAGGCCACAAAGCAAGAGACGGACATATCTGATTGATTTATGGGTATTAAGGTCTGAGGGACGGATTGAATATGCAGAAAGAGGAAGAAATATAGGAAGGAGGTGGAGCTGAACTAGCAGATGTCGACTTCGCGGATTGCTATGGTCGAATTCAGGGATTGCTATGGTTGACTTCGTTGTTGGGACTGGATGGAGTGAGCGGGAAATAGCAGATGGAGGGAGCAGGAACAAGAACAATGTTTCTGAACCAAAAAACCTAAAAAGCACTACTTGTTAAAGGAAAAACATATTGTGTGCTTCGTCAAAGTGATTGACGGAGAGGGAATCAAGCAATTACCGATTAACATCAATCAGCATGGATTACGAACCAATCAGTAGTTAATGTCATCATTGTAATTGTTCTTTCCATTGTAATTCTCCCCCTATATAAAGGGGTTATGAAATGAAATGAGTAGACCAATTCCAATCCATTTTTACTTTTACACGTTATCAGCACGCTCAGAGCCAATAGCCAAGAAAAAAAGTCTAGTTTTTAGTTTATTTCCGTCAAAAAAAAAAAAAAAAACCCAAAACATCGCTACGCACGTCTGCATCAACACGCGCGTGCGCTAGGATTGTTTTATTTTTCGAAACCAAGTATGTTCTCTTTAATTTATTTAATTTCATACTATGGTAAATTCTCATTATTTATTTTCTTGAGCATGCTATATACTTTATTGTTTATGCTTTTATTATATTTTGTTATTAAGCATGTTTAATTAGATAATTTTGATTGTTTTAAGCATGCCTTATTATTTATGTTTTATATCATTATATTTAAGCATGATTTATAATTATGTTTAAGCATGCATTATATTTTATTGCTTATGTTTTTATTATGCAATTGTGAGCATGTTTTGTGAATTTTATTTACTCTTATACAATTATTCCTAAGCATGCCTTTATATTATGCTATTATTTATATTTTATTATACGCATGATATATTATTGCTATTATTATGTGTAGTATATAATTTGTTGTATATTTGTGAAATTTGAGCATGCAATGTAGCTTATTTTTATATGATATATTTAAATGTACTATGATTATTTTTTTTTAAATGCAACATATCAATACCGTTTGGCCATGATAATGAAATTTCATGTGCATTATACACACAACATTACCGTGATAAAGTATTTTCACATAGCATCGAAAAAAAATGTGTGACCATTACGAATCTTGGTCTTGAAATCTAATTCATATGTTTGGAAAATAATTTACGTGGATGTCTTTATGACTGCGTAATTTATATCTTCTCTCTTGTTTATGTAGATGGCTGATCCAACTCGACCTGAGTTTGACATTTTGGACTCAGAAGGACTTGAGTACCATCGTTGGGTTTCCGATATGGAAACTGCCTTTGTGGCAAAAGACTACACTGCCACCATTACTGATCCCAAAGATGATGAACTATCTAATAAGGTGAAAGCAGATACCTTAATTTTTCTGAGGCGACATATTGATCCTAGCCTACGCTGGGAGTATCTCTAGTTGAAGGCACCCAAAGCATTGTGGGATGCCCTTAAAGGACGTTTTGGGAACATTCATGACACTTTACTCCCAGAACTAGCTATTCAGTGGAATGGAATCCGCTTGCTTGACTATAAAAAGGTCAATGACTTCAACAAGGACATGTTGCGCTTAAAGGCACGTCTTAATTTCTGTGGAAGGGAAATCACAGAAAATGATATGATCTACAAGACTCTTACCACCTTTCCTAATTCAGCTTTTATACTAGCGAACCAGTATCAGTTGGATTATGACAACAAAAGAATCACAACCTTCAATAAGTTGATAAGCCTACTGCAAGTGGCTGAGAGACAAAATAAGATTCTCTTGAATAACAATGCCAGGCCCACTGGGACAAAGAAAATTACCGAGGCTAATTATGGAAAATGAAAGGTGGAAATAACTCCAATGCAAGGGGGTTTAGACGTGCTGATCCCTACCCACGTGGCAACAATGCACCACGTGGAAAGGGACATGGGGATCATGGAAACAAGATGCCAAAGGAAAGAGTTGACAATGAACCATGCTATAGGTGTGGATTCATTGGGCATTGGTACAAGAACTGCCAAGCAAACAACAGAGTAGTAGCCAATTACAAGAGATATAGAGAGTCTAAAGAATAAGAGGCTCACTATATGGAAGAAGGAGGTCATGACCTAGACGTCAACCTTACAATTGCAGACTTCAATGGCAAAGAGGAACTTGCTAAGTCAATGGATGCTCTCAATCTTGACTGATCTGCTTTATTCATTTTATTTTCCAAAGATAGTTGTGAAGGCATAATGCCTCATTTTTAATTAGACTATTATTTGGTCTTAAAGAATGGTTTGATGAATTAGATTTCTGAACAAAGACCTTTGATTTGCTTATCGTTGGCTTATTAATAAATTTTGAATTTTATTCTGAAGCACTGAATTTATTCAAATTTATTTACTACACATATTTACATGGTTCAACATAGCACTATAAAGATGTAAAGCAATACATCTAGAGAAAAATTATTAGAATGAAAAGAATACCATTCTACGCAAATAGAAATACTCTAAAGAATATGAGTTATATTTTCTAAATACCTCCCATTTATTTGTAGGAATGAATGGAGGAGAACTTGAGTGCTTAGATGATAGTGGGACTACCCACACAATATTAAGAAATAGGCAATTATTCATTGAACTAATATCCTATAATTCCTCTGTGACTACGATGATTGGATTATCAAAACTAATAAAATGGCGAGGAACTACCAAATTTTTGCTGCCTAATGGCGCAACATTTCAAGTCACAGACGCTCTATATGCACCAAGAGCTAATCGAACCTTGTTAATGTTTCAAAGCTATTTGTGCCAACGATTATCTAGTAAAAACACACCGTGAGAATGGAACTGAATACCTTGATATTACATCTAATGACTGTGGAAGGAAACACATCTTAGAGAAACTTATGAGTCAATTTAGTGAACTGTACCTCACTACGATTCGGATCATTGAATCCTATACTGTCACCAACAATGAAATGTGGGACACTGACTCATACAAGCTTTTGCATGACCGCCTATGGCACCGAGGTCGTGACATGATGATCCGTATTTTTCAAGAACTCACACGGACATCCCTTCTTTCGAGTGAAAAATTGGAGAAAAATCCGCCACACTGCAAGGTGTCGGTTCTAGGATTGCTCAAATGCAGTCATTGCTTTCTGAAGTACCAAAAGCACTACCTCCCTCCCATTATGCCTCATTGACTATTTCAAAGGCACATAACTCGTTTTGCAAAGCCTGCTCTTTAGTAAAAACAGGATCGAGACCTTCCTATGCTAAAGATACAAAACAAAACATTCCATTCTTACAAAGGATACAAAGAGATGTCTGTGGACCTATCCATCCAGAATGCGGACCATTCAAGTACTTTATGGTTCTGGTGGATGCTTCGACAATCTAGTCACATGTCGTTTTATTGTCCACAAGAAATGCTGCAATACTCCTAGCACAGATTATACGTTCAAGGGCTCACCACCCTGATCACCCTATCAAGTCTATAAGGCTTGATAATGCTGGAGAGTTTACATTAAAAGCATTTGATGATTATTGCATATCTATTTGGATCGATGTAGAGCATCCTGTACCCCATGTGCATACACAAAATGGTCTCGTAGAAGCCACCATCAAAAGGCTATAGATGGTGGCTAGGGCATTGGTTATGCGCACCAACCTGCCTATATCTGCATGGGGTTATGCAATATTGCACACAGCTTTACTTATTCATTTCAGACCCATTGCTAGCAACCATTTTCTGCGTACCAGTTGGTAACTGGATATGAGCCTGACTTACGCATATCTGGTTGCGCAGTATATGTGCCTATTGCGCCCCCACAGCGCATCAAAATGGGTCCTCAGAGACGATTAAGTATTTATGTTGGATACGAATGCCCAACAATTATCCGCTATTTGGAACCCTTGACAGGCGATCTCTCTACTGCTATATTTGCAGATTGTCACTTTGATGAAACAGTCTTCCCGTCGTTAGGGGGAGATAAGAAAAAGGATTTTCCAAGGGAACGACAGGAATTGTCGTGGTTTGTCCCCACTCTGTCTCATCTTGATCCCCGCACTTAATAAAGTGAAAGTGAAGTGAAAAGAATAATCGATCTTCAGAACGTAGAAGATTCGATGCCTGATGCGTTTACTGATATCGTAAAAGTGACGAGATCACATATACCAGCTGCAAATGTGCCTGCAAGGTTAGAAGTCCCCAACAAGGGGCACGGTGCCGCAGATAGAGGCACTGCAATCGCACTTAGTGGAGGTGTGGTTGAGGCCGTGGCTCCCCAAGGAAGAGGGGGAGGTCACTTGGTTCGATTGACACTAACCCAAGGAAGAAGAGGATGGGTAAGGCACAAACCAATCATCAATGTATAGAATCCCTCTCATGAGATTGTCTCTGATTATAGTTATGTCTATGAATCAATACTGGAGGACGCTCCGATGTTGAAAATGATTCCAGAGAACAAAGAAATCTTAAAGGATTATGAGAGTGCGTATGAGTTGATAGAAAGATCTTCCATACACATTGATGATATATATACTGTTGCTCAAGGAACCATAGAGCACGATGATATCGAACCACGCTCTGTTGCAAAATGTCAACAAAGAGCATATTGGCCTAAATGGAAAGAAACAATCCAGGCAGAATTAGATTCTCTGACAAAGAGACGGGTATTTGGTCAGGTAGTGCTAACCCCACCAAGTGTAAAGCCTGTAGGACATAAATTAGTCTTTGTCAGAAAGCGTAATGAGAAGAATGAAGTCCTGAGGTACAAGGCTCGCCTTGTGGCGCAAGGTTTCTCACAACGCCCTGGAATTGACTACGAGGAGACATACTCTCCCGTAATGGACGTTATAACGTTCCGCTACTTAGTTAGCTTAGTAATTTCCGAAGGACTGGAAATGCAGCTCATGGATGTGGTTACTGCATATCTCTATGAGGATCTAGATTCAGAGATATATATGAAAAGTGCCTAATGGCCTTACATTACCCAAGTCAAGTGACTCTAAACCACAGAGTGCGTTTGCAATTAAGTTGAAACGCTCACTTTACGGATTAAAACAATCCAGGCAGATGTGGTATACCTGTCTAAGTGACTACTTGATTGGGAAGAGATATAAGAACGATGAATTATGCCCCTGCGTATTCATAAAGAAAACAAGTTCCGGATTGGTAATTGTAGCAATATATGTCGATGATATGAACATAACAGGTACTCTTGATGAAATAAGAGAAACCGCGAGCTACTTGAAATCCGAATTTGAGATGAAGGATCTTGGGAAAACTGGATTCTACTAGGCCTTGAACTAGAACACCGAGTTTGTGGAATATTAATCCACCAGTCTGCATATGTCCAAAAGTCAGGCGATATAACATGGACAAAGCACATCCTGCTAGCACTTCCATGATCGGTCGAAGTTTGGATGCAAGGAAAGATCCATCTCGTCCAAAGGAAGATGACGAACAAGTGTTGGGAGCTGAAATTCCCTATCTAAGTGCAATAGGCGCATTATTGTACTTAGCCCAATTTACTCGACCGGACATTGCATTCTCAGTGAACTTGTTAGCTAGATTTAGCTCAGCGCCAACGCAGCGTCACTGGAATGGTATCAAGAACATCTTCGATACCTAAAAGGAACCATTGACTTGAGACTGTTCTTTCCCTACAGAGAGACAAGAGGGACCGCAGATGGAACTGCAATCCCTGAAGAAAGTATTGATGGCGAAAGTGCCACTCACTACACCGAAGCGCCAAATGATGTTTTGGTTGGTTTTGCTGATGCTGGGTATCTCTCTGACCCATATAAAGGTTGTTCCCAAACTAGTTATGTATTTATCAATGGGAACACGACGATATCTTGGAGATCAACCAAGCAAACCTTTGTGGCTACCTCCTCGAACCACTCAGAGATCATTGTTCTACATGAGACGGTTCTTGAGTGTGTATGGTTAAGAACTATCATTGCACATATTCGAGGGACTAGTGGTTTGAGTTCTACCACTGAAGAGCCTACTTGCATTTACAAACACAATGCAGCTTGCATCAACAGATGAAGCTAGGTTATATTAAGGGTGATAACATAAAACACATATCGCCAAAGTTGTCCTACAATCAGCAACAACAGACTCTCTTCAAGATTCAAATGAATCAAGTAAGGTCTGAGGAGAATGTGGCAGATTTATTCACCAAATCATTGCCTAAGGACACATTTGAGAAACATGTGAAAAGCATAGGAATGCGAACACTTTCCAAGCTCCCTAGATTAATGTAAGTACCAGGGGGAGGTGTAGACGTCAGGGGGAGTCTAACACATACATGTCATACTCAAATGTAAAAGGTGCGTTGTGCTCTTTTCCTTCGACCAAGGTGTATTTTTGTCCCACAGGGTTTTTATTGTTACTTGGCAAGGTTTTTAGTGAGGCAACAACTCATGCACCATTTCAACTTTGACTTGGCACAAGGGGGAGTGTTAAAGGAAAAACATATTGTGTGTCTTCGTCAAAGTGATTGACGGAGAGGGAATCAAGCAATTACCGATTAACATCAATCAGCATGGAGTACGAACCAATCAGTAGTTAATGTCATCATTGTAATTGTTCTTTCCATTGTAATTCTCCCCCTATATAAAGGGGTTATGAAATGAAATGAGTAGACCAATTCCAATCCATTTTTACTTTTACACTACTAAAAAAACTTCAATTGCTTCGAAAATTTGCGACGGAAAATTTTTCCGTTCCGTCCGAAAGATGACCTTTTGCAACGGCGTATGTTACACCTATTTTGCCGTAGTATATTTTGAGTTTCTGCGACGGATATAATGTTCCCATCATATAATTAAAACCAATTGCAACACTTTAGCCCTGCCGTAGTATATTTCGATCTTCTTCTCCTCTTCTCTC
The DNA here is from genome assembly GCA_024704745.1 of Rosa lucieae. Lineage (NCBI taxonomy): Eukaryota > Viridiplantae > Streptophyta > Magnoliopsida > Rosales > Rosaceae > Rosa > Rosa lucieae. The sequence goes on from CM045496.1 coordinate 61,211,473, forward strand.
TCGCTGGTCTTTTTCGTCTACTCTTCGATGACCACCCTGAACATAACCACGTCTCTTGTTTCCTCTCTCAATCTCTCTATAGATATGGTGGTCGTGGAATTACTGGGATGGCTGACGGAGTCGACTATAATGCCCAAGAAGCACCGCACCATTGCCGGCATCGGCATCATCATCACCGCCACCATCACTCTTTCTTTGGATCTGAAATCCAATCCTCCGAGTAGTACCGAATCACTGAATCGGTGCTCTGCTAGCAATTCCGAATTTCAAAGGTAATTATTGATTTTATGCTGCACAATGAAATTGATGCGCGAGTGTCTTTGATTTTAGCTCTAATTTAATTTTCAACTATTCTCTCTGTGATTCTGTTCCTCTTTCTAGATTCTAGGTTTTTGAGTTTGGTAAACTTTCGGAGGCTGAAGCGCGAAGCTTCGAAGAGCTTCGGGATTAAACCCTAGGTCGATTTAGTAAGCATTCTCTTTCAGATTTTGTGTGGCAGTTGTTAGGTTTCTGTATTTTGTGGGCATTTTGGTCATTGATTGGTTCAATTTCACGATTACTGTTTTCCTTTCGGTTTTTGAAATTGAGCAATTTTGGTACTTTATACAAATGAATGAATGGTGCTTCAGAAATTGATGAGTATTTGATTTTAATCCTTGAGAGTGAAATTTCATATTGCATTTTCAACAATGTTGCTATGGATGAGCGGTTTAAGGAGGAAAGTGAATATTGTAAGTGTCATTTCCACTTGCAGTTAGCATATGAACCAGTTATGACTTCAGTAGCTTTTAAGTTTCAACTGTAGTAGTTGTTTAAATTAAGTCTTGTGTTACAAGTTTGTTGTCAAGTATATAATATTCGGATTCATTTTATATCATAGCCTCTAGGTAAAGCTAATAAGGTATCCCTTTATGGATAGTAGGCCTTTAGATTAGCTAATAAGCACCTTCATTTGCAATTGTAGCCTGAGCTTAACAAAATCATATGAAAGAGCTGTTGTCAACAAGGCATGTGCCATAATTATACTGCCAAAAAAGGCAGATAGGTGAGGATTTGATCAACTTTGATTCTATTTGAGAAATTGTTGTGGACTATATGCTCTCAAGGTTTCTTTGAAATTTCTTGTCATGCGAAATTCCATTGAATATTCTGGCACATCTAAATTTTTAACTCCATGGAACTTATTTGACTTGACATCCTCAATTGATTAGGTATGAAGTTGACACTGATGCCTGTCTATCAGTTCTGGTTCTTCAACCTATTCTTAAGATGGAATTCGTCCCCTCTATTGTTGAGGTATATCAGTAATTAGTTTCTATATGTACGGAACTATGTTATGAAGTATCTGAAATCAGGTTAATAAATTCCCCTAAATGGATGCAGGTTTCAAGTTCAAAGACATGCAAGCTTTTGAAGACAATCTCAAGGTTGAAAGCTTTTGAAATCAGGTTAATAAATTCCCCTTAATTATCGAAGTACATAGAAATCTCTCTTGAAGAAAAAAAAAAACTAGTTTTCTTCTGAAGTTGTTGGCTTATATATGACCTTCTATCATTGAATCCTCATTTTTCTTAAACCATTGAAACTTTATGAATGTCTATTCAAAGGGGGTAAAGAATATTTTAACCTGAGTACTGTTCTTAAAGTGATTTGACATGGCCATTTTAAGTTCATGTGTTGGTTTAGTTCAGTCATCTTTCTAATAGGGAAGTTTGGTTCAGATTATTGAATGCATTTAGCAGTATGGTCTTCAGAATCAGTAATGTGAGCAATATTTAGGCACTAGAACTTGAACTTTCAACCCAATCATGTGTCGCCTTTCATAATTTGGCCATCCTGCAATGTATTGGATGTTATTAATAGTTGTCATTACTTTTAGTTTTCTGGTTCGGTTACGAGATGGAACACTAATTCATATCATTTCTATTCCTGCAGAAAATGTGTTCAATCTTTGCAGTTCTCCTAGTCTAGCAGGGCTGAAGTATAGTCAATTCGGACCTGGGTTTCAAGAGGTACCACCATCTGTGATGTAGGACGAGAATTGACCCAGTTTAGCCGAAAATGTAGGACGAGAATTGACCCAAGCGGTGTAGAATCAAGAAGAGTGATTGGAAAATAGGTAACTCACGTGTAATTAAGTTACTAGCCGCTGGAATATTCAAGAAGATTTGGTTTTGGACTTTTCGGGTTTCTCGTGCGAAAAGTCAGGTTTTGATTTTGAATCAGATTTGACTAACTTTTGGCCAGAATGTCCGTTTGAAACGCATGATACCTTTCCAGAATGGGAACAACGAGATCTTCAAGACTCACTTTAGTGAGCCCTATCAGATTTAAGCCAAAATGTATCGTCTTAATTATCCGATTCGTGATTTAATATTTTTATGTTAGTTTTACATTCTTTTTATTTTAGGTTTTCTAGTTTATTTTGGATTTGTTTTGTTTTAATCCGTGGGATTTAGGGTTTCATTGTTAGTCGCCCTAGGGTTTCTTTTCCCATATATAAGCAACCTTAAACGGCTGCACAACTATCTTTTATCATATTATCAATCAAAATTGAGAGTTTTCTCTTTTATCTCTGGTGGACTCCAGAATCTTTGTTTTAGGTTTATTGCTTGTAAACCTAGGGTTACTTCCGCCCGCGTCAGTTGGTATCAGAGCGGGTTTCGCCCGCTTCTTAGCAGACGACGATCCAAGGGAGAAGTTCACTACCACCAACCTCAACGACGCTGGTCGTAGAGTATCTATCAAAGAAAGTTTCATTGAAGAGGAACATACCAAGGGATTTGCCCTAGGACAACCTCATCAATCAAAAAAAAAAAAAAAGGAAAAAAAAAAGAAGAAAGAAGAAACATGGAAAATTGGATATTCACAACGCCGGATTACGACGACTTCCGAACTACATGTGTCATCAAAGACAAGGTATGCTCTGTAATAATTGACAGTGGTTTACGAGAGAATTTTGTAGCAAACAAAATTGTGGATTATTTTCAATTGCCGACAGTGAAGCTGAGTGATCCATACTGGATTCCATTTGGAGAGGATGAATATGCACAAGTAACAGAGGTTTGTAAAGTTCCTGTCTCTATGGGAAAATTTTATAAAGAAGAGATTACTTGTCATGTGATTGACATGGATGACACTAATGTGCTTTTTGGAATGCCATGGCATGAAAGCGTCAAATGTGGTTATTGCAAAGATGACACATATTTATTTAGGTGGGAGTCACACAAAATTAAAATCAAGCCTGGAAGGAAGAACATCAAGAATTATCCTCCTAAGGTTTTCGAGAAGAAGTTAGAGTCCAAGTTTTCTTTGCCGGTTGAGATTAATAGTTTAATTGAAGAAAAGCCAGAAGAATTTCTAATGGAAGAACCTCCACAAGAATTCATGGATGAAGACCAAGAAGAGGTTAAAGATGAAATTGCTCATGAAGACATGGTTATTTGTACTGATGAAGTCTTGGAGCCTAAAATAAATCATTCAGAGCCAGATGTTATTCAAGAGTACAACCTTGAGAGCTGTGAAGAATCTACTAAGGTTGCCTATAACAGACTCATCTATGGTGTTGGGTTCATGATTGTGTCATCAGAATATGCAGAAGATCCAGCCAATAATCCACATGTCCAATTGTCTAATTTTTTCTCAGGTCTTTTGTCTACCTATTCTTGTCCTTTATTCAAGAGGAACTCGAGGGCGAGTTCTTTCATAGTGGAGGAGAATGATGTAGGACGAGAATTGACCCAGTTTAGCCGAAAAACCATAAAAGTAAAGAAGCGGTGTAGAATCAAGAAGAGTGATTGGAAAATAGGTAACTCACGCGTAATTAGGTTACTAGCCGCTGGAATATTCAAGAAGATTTGGTTTTGGACTTTTCGGGTTTCTCGTGCGAAAAGTCAGGTTTTGATTTTGAATCAGATTTGACTAACTTTTGGCCAGAATGTCCGTTTGAAACGCATGATACCTTTCCAGAATGGGAACGACGAGATCTTCAAGACTCACTTTAGTGAGCCCTATCAGATTTAAGCCAAAATGTATCGTCTTAATTATCCGATTCGTGATTTAATATTTTTATGTTAGTTTTACATTCTTTTTATTTTAGGTTTTCTAGTTTATTTTGGATTTGTTTTGTTTTAATCCGTGGGCTTTAGGGTTTCATTGTTAGTCGCCCTAGGGTTTCTTTTCCCATATATAAGCAACCTTAAACGGCTGCACAACTATCTTTTATCATATTATCAATCAAAATTGAGAGTTTTCTCTTTTATCTCTGGTGGACTCCAGAATCTTTGTTTTAGGTTTATTGCTTGTAAACCTAGAATTACTTCCGCCCGCGTCAATCTGCCAAATTTACTTCTTTAGTGAATACATTATTTCATTTGATTGATATATTTAGGTTGTTTCTGCATCTGGATATCCTTTCAGGCAGTTGTTTGTGGGCTTTATAGAAATGGGAAGATATACTTCCACCCAAATGATGATGAGATCTTGCAGGAAACTGACAAAGTAAGCAGAGTTGTGGACAAAATTTGCACTCATTTATAAAATAAACTAAAACAAGCAAGAATGACTTGTGAAAAACGGAATGCAGAGCAGTATTGAAATTTTCTTATAAATTTTTTCAGACTCGTACTGCTTTCATTATGTGCTAGGTTCAAATGTTTTGATAAGAAGTTATCTTATTCGATTTTCATTCATTCTACTTGGATGAAACTGTTTAGGTAATCAAATTCCTATAGTTACTTTTTTTATTTCCAACCTTGTGCACTTTCGTCATGTAGGTATTGCCCATTTCACCTGTTAATGGGGGTAAGAAGTCTCCTATTACTTATTCGATGTTAAAGAAATAAGTGATGCCAATCAAAGTTTGGAAGATGTAGAAAAGGACATTGATACTCAATCGCATGCCTTAAAACAAAGGAAAGAAAACACACATCTCAAGAGAAGAGGCTCCAAGGTATAACCTTTATTAATTTTAGCAGCACATAATTGCTTGACATCCACAACACACTGATATATTTGATTATCATGTCTGAATAAATATTTTATTCTTATTAATGCAGGCTTCAGACGGGACTCTAGGACCAACAAAATTTATAGATATTTTTCAATTTATGATATTTTCTGTAGATTGTACTAGCTTTGGTATGCAATTCACACCAAGTTTTTTTTAATTAATATATATATATATATATTTTATAAATGAAATATTCTTTTGCGACGGCAGAGTATACGTCGCAACTCGCAACCAATTCACCTCAATTTTTGTTTTTATAAATAAAATATCTTTTTGCGACGGCAAAGTACCTGTTGCAAATAGTTTAGCCATTGCGACGGCAACAATTTCCGTCGCAACTACTTTTTGCAACGGAAATTTGCCGTCACAATTGGATCTTGTGACGCCACCTATTGCAACGCTGACATTTCCGTCGCAAATGCTCAATTTGCCGTCGCGAAAAGTATTTGCTACGGCAAAATTGCTATTTGCATTTTGCCGTAGCAAACTGCCATTGCAATTGAAGTTTTTTTAGTAGTGAAGCTTTGCCGACATATGCTTATATCCACCCAATTCAAAGTCAAAAAATAAAACAAAAATAAATGTATAAAATGAAAATACACGACGACACGTTCTACCGTAGTCAAAAGTAGAGAAATTTAGCGACAGATAGAAAATGCCGTAGTAATTGAAGGCATATTTATGCGACGGCGACACCATGCCGTGGTAAATAATTTTTCTCTTTGCGACGCCGCATTTGCCGTAGCGAATTTTTTATCTATGGCGACGGCATTCTGATGCTGACGCTAACTGGTGAAGCCAAATGAATTCTTTTTTGTAGTGACAGAGTCTTCTCGAACCTTCGCTTGTCGAAGATCTGAAATCGGCGATGGAGTGCGCCGCCGATTCTTTCGTCGAGATCAACTGCGTTGGCGCCGTGTGCCCGAAATAGAGGAGTACTGAGGTGTTGTTGCGGGAGTAATTGGCCAGCAACAAGACGAGAGGTGGAGGGGTGAAAAAAATTAATTAAAAAAAATTGAAGTTAAATAGATCCTTTTTATTAAAAATATTTAAAATGTTTTTTCCAAAAAAAAAAAAAAATATTTAAAATGTCAGTTATATGGGCAAATCAGTCTTTTTACTTTCATTTTGTACCTCACGTGCCTCACATGTGGTAAATTTAAGGGAGCCGTGACGGAAACTTGACGTGGGTACAACGTTGACAACAAAATAGAAGTCCAGGTATCACATTGATACGTTTAAAAGTCCAGGTATCATTTTGACAGTCCTCAGAGTCTCTAGACACTGACTGTGCATTTTCTGGAAATGAAAATTGGGGCTTAAGGTCTTCTGATAAGGCGAAATCGATTCTACCAAAATTGAGGACTTATGCTTGAATTGGTTTTTCAAACATGCTCTGACTGCTTTGATATCATGCTGTATGCATAAAATTGCTTCCTCTAATCCTTGTTTTGCAGCGCTGGATTACATACTAGTATGTTTTCTAAAAAGCTTGAAATTTTGTTAGTTTCATTTGAGATTGCTTGTCATTAGGTTGGTGCCCAGATGAAACTTAATTTTCAATTGTTTGATGATTGTGTTCACTTTGGTTGAATTCAAATGCCTACGTTGAATGACAATGTGAATGAGTGATTTTCTGACAATTGATATCTCTGAGATTAAATTTGTTCTTGTTAGTTGTTAATATGATCGTGTATTGGCTTTGTGAGAATCTTCTAACATTCTCCCTATTACAAGTTAATGTTCAAAATTTTTGCACTACAAGCACAGATTGAGTTTCTAGTGGGTTTTAATCTATGGTGTGAAACATAAAGATATCAGTCTTAGTTTCAAATGTTAATTTGAGTTTTTTGAGTTTCATATTGCACATAGCAAAGTTATTTGAAAAATTCTCGTTAACTGTAAAAAGACTAAAACTGAAAATTTGCATAGAATGTGTTTAAATAATGATTGTATCATCCACAATTGGCTACAAACTTTACACTGTTTAAGCACAGACTATGGTTTTTGTTACATATTGATTTCAAAACATATAAAGCTTAGATATTTTCTTTTTGCCAAACAGATAATGGCTTGTCTATTGCTATCATGTTTGTTTTCAATATGGTACAATATATTAGAAGAAAACAAAGAATAGCATGTAGTTTGCCACACATATTCTTGCTATTGAAAAAGGAATTATGAATGCTTACAGTTCTGTTTCAATGTTTTTGATATGCATTTTATACCTTGATATGCAATACTTCTGATATTTGGTAATGTTAGTATAGTGTAATCTTTTGGTTGATAAGTTTTCTTGTCATCAGACTACATGTTTTCTGGATTTAACTAGAAGCAAGACTTAGACTTTTCTGTTTTCTTTATTTTCAGTTTTGAGCATTGGGACCTTAGTTCAGCTGAATGGTAGTAACTACAAAAAGTGGAGGACTGACCTAGATCTATGTCTAGCTAATCAAAACGTGGATTGGTGTCTCACTGTGGCTGAGCCTATGATAACTTATGAGAGTACCGATCAGGATAGAGAGTATCAGAAAAAATGGGCAAGGGCAAACAAGATTAGTAGGCCGTCAAGCATGAAAACTCTCTTTTTGACATAGTGAGGGCTGCAATACCTATGAAGGCTGCAATACCTATGAAGGCTTTAGCTTCTGAGTACCTTGAGAGTATAGCAGAAAAGTTCACAACCAGTGACAAGATTTTAGGCTAGCATGCTGCAAGACAAACTAACAGTATGAGGTTTAGCATGAGTCAGAACATGAAAGAGTACTTGATGCAGATGATCAATATCATTGCACAATTAGCTACATAGATATGAACTTGGATGAAGCTTTTCTGGTTCATCTTGCACTGAGGTCTATGTTTGAGCATTCTGAGAGCCTGAAAAACTACTTATAACACTCAGAAAGATAAGTGGACCCTCAATGAACTGTTTGCAGTATGTTTTCAATGGAAAAAGAGAAAATAATAATAATTGGGTATTAAAGAAGACCTTATTAGAGTCTTTATGGGTAATGGGGAATTAAAAAAACTAATGGGGTAGAATTAAGGTAAATGGACAAAAATCCAAAAAAAAAAAAATCAACCCACAGTCCACAGAAGTAGATGTAACAGATAAACTAATGAGTTTGACACTCTGTTGTCACTTGTCAAAGCCAAAATAAAAAATTTCATCAATGTTTTCTAAAAATAATTTATCCTTAACATAAGAGAAATTTATTCACACATCTCTATTTACTTGATACACCCCCCTAATTTTTTTAAACAATTTAAATTTTGTTTGCCCTTTTTGACTAAATTGAAAGTATGAGAGAGAGAGAGAGAGAGAGAGAGAGTTGAAATCTTCATGGGCATTCTATTTAATCTAATCTCTTTCACTTTTACTTGCCGTGTAGCTCATTTTATCCGTATCATTCATTAATCATGATTCTTATTTTAATCAATCTATTCCTCGGAATAATAATATGATTATTCAATTTACTTTCCCTACATATCCGTGGACCACCATCTTTTTGCACTCCCAGACACATTTAGATATTGACTAGCAATGGTCCCCGCGCTTTGCTGCGGGATTTGTTGTTGCTTATAATTTACAATAATGTATGATAAAACTGAATAAGACTTGTTTTTTTATCAAAGTGATAAAACACCATATATCACACATTTAATAGGAATAGTGCAGCAAACAGTAATGTTGAATATAAGAGACAAAGTTTCCTGCCTCCAAAATTGTTTTGAGTTTACAAAACCTTTAGCCTGATTCTTCTTTAGAAGAGTTGCTAACATTACCAATATCTTCCACTTCAGCAACCCTGGACTCCTTCACCTCAAGCCTACCCTAATCTCATCCAGCTTTCCTGCCATAAGTCTCACATGTTGTTTCAAACTCAATATCTGTGCTTCCAAGGAATTCGAAAAAGTTTGTCCAATGTTTTTAGAACTCAACACCCTTAACTGAATTATCACCTCGTAATATAGGTTTTTTCCCACTCCTTAAATTTTTGAACCTCTGCATGAGTACACATGATTCAGTTAACAACAGCCATAGAACAAACTTCCCCAAAAATTGAACGAAATTTTGAACCAAAGAATTTGACCCCTTCAGGAGTTATATAAGAAGTCATAAATAGCTTTTGCATGAAACCAACATTTCTACAAATGGATGAGCATATAGATACTGTTAAACAGCGACAAGCGTGGCCCGTGGCCCACCATTGTACCGATATTGTCCCAACTTAACCACCCAATAGGTGTTGGGTTTTAATCACAAAAGGCCTCGGTACAATTGGGTGAGATCCACCCACTTATAAGTTATATTTTATTTGTCACTTTTTCCAATGTGGGATCTTTCCTCTCCAACACGCCCCCTCACGTGCAACCTAGCTCTAGGTCTGCACGTGAAATTCATTCATCCAATTCCCATATTGGAAATTGGGACACAAGTCTCATATTGGAGACTTGGTCAATACAATCCAAGGCCCACATTCATTGGACACTTGGTAATTTCAATGGCAATACAGGGAACCCCAATTTGGGCTCATGATACGTGCCTACGTAGAGACGCAATTGGAGAATGACCCGCTCTGATACCATGTTAAACAGCGACAAGCGTGGCCCGTGGCCCACCATTGTACCGATATTGTCCCAACTTAACCACCCAATAGGTGTTGGGTTTTAATCACAAAAGGCCTCGGTACAATTGGGTGAGATCCACCCACTTATAAGTTATATTTTATTTGTCACTTTTTCCAATGTGGGATCTTTCCTCTCCAACAGATACACTAAGAATCGCAAAGTAGCAAGAACAACAATCAAGCTCTATGCTCCGGAGAATTCAACACACCCAATAACAAAGAACAAAACTTCATGCAGACAAACAGATCAAACATTGTACATAATTACATAGCCATATTAATAAGAAATGACTAACAATTAGATCAAGAACTGATCTTTCAATGCAAACATTGACACTCACATTGAAACAGATCAATCAAATGGCACAAACAAATCAAACAAAATACTATGTTCATACCAACAGTACTTCAATTCACAACACATAACCAAATTGAGAGTGGAATACCTTCAATGGCATCCCTGAGGGGTCTTGAAACGGAGCCCAATATCCTTCCAGAATCGGTTGCCTCTCTTTCCAAGTATATATGCTTAAATTTCTTCCCTTACGTCTTCTGCAGGTGCTCACAATTTGAAGATCCCCCATAATATGGATGTATGGAAAGCCAGATTAAGAAAACATGAAAATTAAATAATGAAGATGGATGCAGAGTTTTTTTTTATATTGTTTTTCATCTTAAATGCATTAGAGATGTTATATTATTGACCAAAGTTGCCATCCATGTGACACATTTCTTTGTTTGGATAGAAATAGAACTGGTCAAGCAATGCAATTCTGAATAGTTGATTGTAAAAGCCTCAAATCCCTTCTTACCTGATTTACATGCACACAAATACAAAATTAACAAAAAAAAAAAAAACTTAAGCATAGCAACCTAAAATTATCCAATTGCTGCTATTTGGATTACTTAATGTATATTGAAATCTTTTCCTTCTTTGTGTTCCATCAAATTTCTCAGCTACCAAACAACAGAGTAATAACCTTAGAAGTTAGAATTAATAGGCAAGGTGTGAAAAAAAAAAATCAAAATTAAAATTAAAATTCTCCTCATCTTATATCTGAAAATGGTTATGCGAACTACAAAGATATCTAAGTTTGAAATCTAACTCATTCTTATACAGTTTGGCAAATCATGGTCATTCGCTCGGAGATGCTCAATTTCGCAAAAGGCCTTCCCCTAACTGCTCTCTCTCCTTTTAATTTCGACTTGTTTGGCACTGGATGCCTTTAACTTTTTAGTCTTTCACTATTTTCTTAACTTTTGCTAGTCTTTTAGAAGAGATTGTATCTAGTTGTTTCAGACTTGTTTGTCCTCTTCACTTCTCAATTTTCCATGCAAAATTCTACTAAATAATTCACAATCATAAACAGGGTGTAGAAGTTGTAGACCTTCTTTAGGTACTGGAAGGAAGAGGAATGTCTATTCTCACTACAACAATAATGGCATCAGACGACAGTGTTGGACTGTCGTCTGATGAAGTTCAGTGCTGTTGTTAAAGCCTGTGCCGTCTGATGGAATTATCAGACAACAGCAGAAAACTGTCGTCTGAGTAAAGTTTGCACAAGAGCAGTTGCTTACATGACTGTTGTCTAAACACCAGAAAGAACAACAGCGCCATATATGCTTACTGTTGTCTCTATGAAGATTCTACATCAAAGGACTCGTTTTTATCTGTTGACTGGATTTAAACAACACAATAGGCTGATGAAAATGGCGTTGGCTGTCCGCTTTTGAGACTATAGGTCTCTCTAAATAACTGTTGTTTGAGTTTTTATTGGACAATGGTTTTTGATGTAGTGTTGTTGTGCTAAGATGGCTTCAACAACAATTTTTGCTATCATTTTAGTTGTGTTTAACTCTCTCGGACAATAGTTTTTACTTAATTGAGTGTTCAGAAAGTGACTCTTATGATGTACATTTTCTTGTATGGAAGAACAACAATCTTTATTAAATGAAACTGAGTACATGGGGTGATACAATAGCATCGAAAGAAAGCAATAAAACTACAATGAACAATATTTGGACTTGTATAAATGTTCAGTCTTTTGACGCTTGGCATTGTGTTCCTCACCGTCTTCTTCCTGGAGATGCAAAGTTCATTCATGTATTCTTCTCTGATAATATCAGGTCTATTTGCAAGATGAAAAAGAGCCTCACCCTTCAGTTTGAATCCTGAAGCTTTGATACTCGGCTTATGTTCTCGTTTGCACCTGCATAATCAGGGAGAGAGGTTGTCAAAATAAATACAATTTTGCAGTAGACTCTAAACTTTCGTGTGCAAACAAGATGAAGCCAGAACTGGCACTTGGAGAATAAGCTCACCTTTAAAATAAAGCTTCGACAGTTTGACACTACTGTGACTACAAACACTGCTCCTACTTGAACCTGCACAGCAAACAAATTTGTCAAGATTAAATACAAACTTTGTAGTAGCCAACTCCAAGATAAAATTGACGCACTTAGTCTTTATATTTGCAGAAGGTCAAAACAATTAAAGAGACGGCCTAAAAGGATGACAACTATGTTTCTTGGGTGCAATGTGTCATGATGCAAATAAGGTGCAGAACCAAAAGAACAAAAGAAGAAGTGTGTAGGAGTGTGATGATACCACAAAGAAGAAAAGACAAAAGAAGCCAAATTAATAAAAGCTAGTTTATTTGTTTCTTTGCAAATAAAAAAGGGGAGGCTTTTACATTCAAACCAAAAGCACCAAAACAAAAGCAATACTGGTCCATTTACAAGATGCAAAGTTCATTCATGTAATCTTTTTTTATCGATGAATATGCAAAGTTGATTCATGGAATTTTAAGCAACTGATTAAATTATGAAAGTAAACATCATCATGACTGCAACTTTAGGTCCAATTTCGGTGAAGTCTGCACCTTGAGAATAGATGGCAGCTTAGTTTACTGCAATCCATATTCTGCTAAGAACAACAATAGTATGAGAAGCTAGCTGCTAATAAGAGCCCAAGTATATTAGCATATGCAGTACTTATCAATCTCTATGGAGAAAAAAAAAAAACAAACTGGAGATTATCCTACATATAATAATGGAAACTGAGAAGGTAAAGACCCACATTGGTAATCTTGATCATCATTGGTATCTTGGTGTTCTCTGAAATTACCATATTCTTCAAAAGCAATCAAGAACCAGCCTAGGCTGTTTCATCCTTCAAAATAACCTAAGCTACTGAAAATCAACAAAGGACCTTAACATATATGTTTCAACCAAAAAAAGAAATTGAGATGGACTAGATAGTGAAGCATCGAAATCAATCACAAGGAATGAACATTCTATCTGTTTTGCTTACAAACCAATGATCTGAACTTTTAGACTGGCAATTTAATGAAGGAGGGTATAACTACAAACTAGCCAAATTCCATGACTGAATAATAAGTCAAGTACTCTGCCTGAATGGCTTACTCGAGACAACAACTTGAACAACTCAGCAGAAACTAAATAATCTATTTGATTAGGAAAGAGGCATAGGAACTAGAAAGTCCCATAATCTTTTAAAAATATTAAAATCCACATTCAATATTAGCACCTTTAGAACCCATTTATAGTAGAATATATTATATAAGAACCCAGATTTGAAGGCCACTACCACCTTCAATCTACCCATATCGTTGAGCATAGAGAATTGGGTCCACTACCACCTTCAATCTGCAGATAAATAATATGAAAAGTGAATTTTCACATGAACAAATATCAATTTGACAATATCAGTTCTCGCACGCAGTCAAGGTGTAAAATTTTCGTTATTGACAGTATGATATCGCAAACCCAGCATATCTCAAACTAAGAACACTCAATTAAGAGACTAAATCAATGAAGCAAATAGAGAAGAGTCATAGGACAGTACCAAGATGAGATCGTGGTAAAACCCATATCACTTCGATTCTTGAAATTAATAAGATTGAAAACCCAATAAAACTGATGCCACCAATCTTGATTCTAGGCATGAAGGCTGCACAAACAATTTGGCCAAAAATAATCAAAACCTTGTCAGTATCCTTATGGACCAAAGAAATCAAGAAATCATATTAAGAAAGGTAAAATCATAGATGAAAGCATAACTAAACCATCAATCATCACTAATTTGGAAAGAAAATGGAATCCAATACAAAAACAGATCTGAGAAATTGACGAACTGAAGAATAAAGAAAAGAGAAGAGGGATGGGGAATCGTACGGGAAGGGGCGTAGGCTGTGGCGGAGTCAAACCATAGCTCGGCCTTGATCTTGTCATCATCGGTCTCGTCCTTGATGAAATCGAAGATGTGCGAGGCCGAGAACTCATAAATCTTGTCGAGGACGCCGTCTTGTTAGGTTCCTCCGTCGCCGGCGGCATTTGGTGTATGATAAATCCTTCTGATCTTAATATGTGTGTGTGTGAGAGAGAGAGAGAGAGAGAGAGAGAGAGAGAGAGAGCGGAGACGAGTATGAGTGTGGAAATTTTGACCAAGTGCTAAAACGACTCTGTGTCAGCCATCGAAATGGAGGGAGTTGAAAAGTTGAATTTTGGCTAAGTGTGGGAATTCAATTAGTGCAACGGGTTTAAAAACTTAGACAACAGAAACACACACAATCATTGTCTGAATGAGAGTTGTACAACAGACATAGAAAAAGTGTTGTTTGAATATATATTCATACAACATCAAATACTAACATTATATGAATAATAATCGCACAACAGACAAAAAAAAACTATTGTCTAAAGATATAGTCAAACAACATCAAATACTAACATTATGGGAATAATAATCGCACAACAGACACAGAAAAAACTATTGTCTGAATTAAATTACTCAGACAACATCAAAATGCCACCATTGTTTGAATAATAGTTGCACAATAGAGAATTAATAACTATTGTGTGATTAAAAACAATCAGACAACATATTTTCTCAACTATTGTGTTAATCAACCTTGGACAACATCAATGAAATAACTGTTGTCTGAATTGATTGATTCAGACAACATCCAAAAAAACAAGCATTGTCTTATTTGTAATTGTACAACAGCAATATAACAACTGTCGTCTGATTTAAAAATTCAGACGACAGAATAATTTTTGCTGTCGTCCCAAAGTATCAGACGACAGTTAAAAATTTTGCAGTTGTCTGAAGCATGTTGTCTGATGCCATTATTGTTGTAGTGTCTGGTTCTTGTTCTTGTAGACCACTCTTTCGAGAATGGCACACTCAGCTCAGAGCTGACCAAGCAATGACATTAACTTCTCCTCAAGAGCTTCTACTTCAGAATCCATTAGGAACCTACAGATTATAATTGTTATTATGGTCCAGCAGTTCAAAGCTCTAATTATATAAGAAGGAAAAATCTATTTATAAAAATTGTTTATGTTAGGCAACAGACCAGCATGAACATATGTTCCTGCAGCCAGTTGATGCATAGTCTATATGGATTGATATACATATCATTTGTTCTAAAGCCCACCACACAGATTTGTCCACTTTCTCCTCAAATCAAAACCCAATAACCCCTTGATAAGTTTGTCACTTATTTGCAGAACCAACAATGAAAAGGAAGGAGGGCCGTCCTGGAAAGTATTGGGGCACTCTGAACTTGAGTATTCCAGTAATTGATTAGAGAATTATAAATGGTACAAAGGTCTGATGTTATATAGAACCAAATTCTAATGCCAAAACAAACCCAGATGGAAAAACCCAATACCCGTCTTTCATATGCAGCACCCATAATTACATAGGGCTGGGCATTTAAGCCCGAAAACCAGCAAACCCGGACCGGCCTGTCAAAGCCCGACCCGTACGGGCCGGGCCCAATTTTTTTTTTTGTCGAAACGGTTCGGGCCGGGCTTTGACTTTCAAACAAATGGTTCGGGCCAGGCCTTGTGTTTGAAAGTAGAAAAAGCCCGTCAGGCCCGTATTAGACATCAAAAGACAAATGGCCATGTATTATTGGTCGTAATATATAGAGTAAAATCCTTATCATAGGATTGAACACACAAGATTCTTCTCTTCACTCAAAAACCTAAACCTAATCCTCAGCTTCCATTTCTAAATTTCTACCAGATCTGAACGCACAAGAGGCGCCTCCATCTCGAAACTGAGCTCATTCTCCTCCGCCATAGCTGTGAGGCCGAGACACCAAACGGGCTCCGATCGAGACGCCGCCCAGGATCGAGACACCGATCCTTCTCTTTCTCTCTTCACTGCACCTGCACGACGCGGCCGACGCCTCCTTCTTTCTCCCTCACAGATCGAGACGCCGCACGACCCCTCCTTCCTTCTCCCTTACAGATCGAGACGCCGCACGCCACTCTGTCCCTCTCTCTTTCTCTCTTCACTTCACCTGCACGACGCCTCCTTCCTTCTCCCTCACAGATCGAGGCGCCGCCTAGGACTGCTCTGTCCTTCTCTCTTTTCTCTCTTCACTTCACATGCTGACAGGACGCGCCCCGGATTTCACCCTGAAATTCGAAGAGGCCCTGCGGGGCCCACCTTAGAAGAAATTCTACCAAAAATTTAGCGGAACTCCCTCTAAAAGTGGACAACCCAAAACCTGTAGAAAAACATTTACACTTCTAAATCATCCATCCTTATTCTCTTGGAGCCACCCTGCTCCCCATATCACAACATCTCCCATTTCATAAACAATTCTGAATTTAAGAATATTAATCTCATAGGTTATCAGAGCAATCTAATGTACAGGAGTACAAGAGAATAGAAAACAAGATAAATGACCGATGCTTTTATAATGCGGAAGCTATGACAGCTATGCCTCAACCCCAAGTACGCTCGACCTCAAGCTAAACTGGCCTGCAAACTGGGCATTTAAAACCGAAGGGCCCAGGGGAAAACATTTAAAATCCGTTAGAGTGAGTGGACAAAAAAATAAGTACTTTCAAATGTATAAGTAAAACTTAATGCTTTCCCAAGTTATTCTCTAAAATCTCGCATGCAGTAACAATCTTGAAAACACTCTTAATCATCCTCTTTACTGAAATCTCAAACACGTAACAAGAACATCTTGAAACCTCTTAAAATCTCATCCTCAATCCTTATAAAAACATCCTTTTCATGAGGCTCGTTTGATGACTAGAAAGGACTGCTGTCTAGTCATATCATGCCATCTAGGAGGGACTGCCACCCAGATGACGCATCGGAAGGGACTGCCAACCGGAATAGGAGGCGGTGGATAAAAGGGACTGCCAACTAGCCACAAGTAGTAGACGGGACTGCCGACTAACCACAGGTAGTAGACGGGACTGCCGACTAACTACCTCATGTCATCTGGAAGGGACTGCCAACCAGGTGACGCATCGAATGGGACTGCCAACCGGGCTATAGTCTGGAAGGGACTACCAACCAGACTATTACCTAGAAGAGACTGCCAACTAGGTAAGATACGCATGCGCCAAAACTGGCCTCCTTAATAAACTGAATAGCCTCCTCAAAAAACTGAAAATAACCTCAAAATCTCAATAAATCCTCGAAAGCATCCTCGAAAGCATAAAATCAAATACTCTGTAAATCAATAAATGCTTTCGGAAAGAAAACTCAATCTAACTTCAAAGCTGATAAGTACGGAGCTCAAAGCTCAATAAATCTCGATAAATCAATCATGCTCAAATATTTGCTAAATCCTTCGTACTCGTAAATCTTCATAAAAACTGATATTCGAAATCCATAATTCTCATAATATTTTCTGAATTAGTCACTTCCTGAAAATCATTCCTCAACTCAATAACTCATGAATGACTATCTCAAAAATCTACTAAAAGCCCTCGGGAAGGAATTTCAATATTTGCTAAATCCTTCGTACTCGTAAATCTTCATAAAAACTGATATTCGAAATCCATAATTCTCATAATATTTTCTGAATTAGTCACTTCCTGAAAATCATTCCTCAACTCAATAACTCATGAATGACTATCTCAAAAATCTACTAAAAGCCCTCGGGAAGGAATTTCAATACTAATCTCGTAATTCATAAATAAATCTCGATAAACTAAATCTCATAAAACCATAAAACTCAATAATTCAAATTATAAATTAAATCTCAATCGGAAAATGCTAATATACTGCATGCACAATTAATTTAAAATAAATGTCCACTCACAGTACTATTTAGGCGACCACGCTACCGGTTTCCTAAGTCGAGCAGTAGCTCGGCACGTCGCCCTGTACACAATTATAATTCGCGAATAACAATCCGGAAATTAAATACAATTCCCACATCAAATCCTCATAAATCAACATTTTCATTTCTTCTCCAATTTAACCCAAACTTCACCATTAGTACCAATTCATTAATTGAAGGTTTCTAGGGCAAAACTGAGAGAAATCCGATAGTGGAATTTCTCATAAACCAATAACCAAACTATTGAACTTCGGAAATTCTGATTAATATCCAAACCTCCTCCAATTTCCACCAAACACATATCCATAAATTCATAACAATATATACTAGTCAATAGACCAAAACAACTCACCAGGATCGGCCGGACGCGCCCTCACGCGCCGCCGGTCAACCACCATATCTGGCTACCAAATTTTACCAGCATCAACAACTCAATATTCTAAGAATCTTTCATAACTGTGGCCAAGTCAGAAAATACATCTAAGTGGCCGAACAATTAAGCAAACCGAAGTAGAGTAAAATTTTCTAATTATGCTTTCTTCCTCCACGCTGCAAATCGCCTCAAGATATTTGGGGAGCTTCAAGTACGCCTCAAGACGCTTCTAAAAAGCCAGGCTTTGTCGCCGGAGGTGGCCGGAATTCAGGTCAACGGTCACCTGCTACAGTAAACTTCAAGGACCCGATACGTCGTTTTCCGGCCAAGCCGCCGTGAGCCACCACCGTAGGGGCCAAGAGGAGGTCAAGACGAGTCCGTAGCCACCGATTTGACGCTTTTTGGTGGTCGGAAAGAGAAAGCAACCGGAGTTGCAGAGGAGAGAGAGAAAATGCGCAGAGGAGAAAGAGAGAGCGTGCGGGAGGAGAGAGAAGGAGAAAAGAAAGTTACCTGGCCCAACAGTAAAAATTTCAAATATATATTACTTACTGTGAACAGTAACTTCACATTTTCGCGTATAACTTCCGCATACGAACTCTGATTTTTACGTACCACATATGTACGCGCTCGGTTTAATGTTCTCTACAACTTTCATGAAGGAAATTTTCTCAAATTTTGACCCAAACAAAAAGTCAACTTTTAGGGCCCCCTAAAATGTCGAAACGGAGCCAAAAAGTAAATGTAAATGTCGTTTACCCATCGAAAGACTTGTAAACTGGTAAATTTAGGTTCGGGACGTCACACCTGCACGGCTCCTGCTTCTTTCTCCAAAGTTATTGCGGTTTTATTTTGACCATATTTTTATCTTTCTAAAAATTATTGATGATCTGAAACTCGTTTTTTGGTTGTTCGCAGTCTCTATCAAAGTTCAAACACTGAGGTCAAAAGAGGGGCTGACGAATCAATTTGTCTTCGTTTTGGAAAAGGTATATCACATATTCTTGAGGTATAACATCTATTGGTACGAGTTTCAATATCTTTACCTTGGTAACAATTCGTTTCTGAAATTTGCAATATGTCAAAACCAAAACCTCTTTCGTTGTTTCCCTCTTTCGTTGATTAAACATGAATTGACTTAATTATTCATATCTGATATCTGATTCCTTGTTGACTTTGAATAGGTATCATCTATTTCTGATATTTAATCTAAAGTTTTATGTCTGCACACTTTGATTTGATTCTAAACTTTAAATTTTCATCGTAACTTTAAATGTTACTTGACATTACAGTTTCTTCAAAACATCCCTTCCTCAAGTATGGCCTCATAGAATTTTGCAGGATATTCAACACAAGTTTAGCTGGGTCTGGTACCGACCAAAGATTAGCAGCCAAGTCATTCTGTACAGAATGATTACCACTATAAAGTCTCATCATAAGCCAACTCGAAGCCAGAGAATAGGAGATCGTTCATCGTTGTTCTTCAGGTCTGCCACTCTCATTTTAGCTTCTCAGTTTATTGATAAATTTGATCTCTTTTTGTGCCTATTTGGTTTGTAGCTAAACTGGGATTTGGGTTTTTGTTGAGTTCATTGCTTTTTGTATTTTGTTCAGTTCATTGCTTTTTGTATTTTGAGTGTTTGCTGAGAAAATGAGGTCGATTAGTGATTGCAAATATGCTTCAATGGTTGTGAGTTGTGATTTCTGGAAATGGATTTTAATGTAGCTTGAACTATGTGATTGCAGCATGGCTACTGATGGGAAGGCTATTGTTTCATCATCGACAGCTCCAGTTGAACCAGACCCAACAGCTCCAATTGTACCTTCAATTGGTCTTGATGATTATTTGAATTTGTATTTGAATTCGAATTTGCAGCTTGAACTTTGTATCTTGATATTGTGTTTTGATTCAAATCTTCAACAGCTTGAAATTTGCAGCTATATATGAATGAAATCTGGATATATATATATATATATATCATAAGCAAATGGTCAAATACAGGTTTTTGGGCCCGAAAGCCCGCAAGCCCGGCCCAAAATGAAACTGGCCGGTCCCTGTTTGGGTCAAAACGGGCCGGGTCCGGGCTCAATGAAATTATAGTTGGACCCGGCCCGTGCCCAACCCTATAATTGCATGCACCGGAATTCAAAACCAATCAATCAAATTTGAACGCAGGACTTATTATTGAACCAAACCCCAAATTATAAATCCAAGCGTATAATATCAAATCAAACTACCAAATCAATCAAAACAACAACAGATCAAGCCAAATAATCGCACTACATCCCACAACAAAAATCCAAACAACAGAAAAATCAAACAACAAACACAAAACAAAAGATTGAAACAGTGATACGAAACTAATTGTGTACCTGAATTCTTCGAACCTTAGCTCTCCATACCCAATAACATCCCACAAATTCGTCTCCGAATCAACCAAACCCATAGAAAAGATGAACTGGCTATCGTTCAAAACTTTGGGAATCCAAGTCCCAGCAGAGGGCGGATAACAAAAATACCAAAAGCTAGAAAGCCAAACCTTGATGAGCCTGATAATCTGGAAGAGTCGATGTCGCTGTCGCTGTAGAAGTGGAGAAATGTAAATTTTTATAAAATAAGGGTAGAATTACGATTAGATCATCGACTCGGCTCGAGTCGCTACTGTTACCGGCTTAGTAACAATAACCATCCCACCAACTTTAGTATATAGTATGATATTACTTGATGGGTTCCATCCCCTCACCCCCCCCCCCCCCCCCCCCCAACCACAATTTAATTATCTCCTTTATTGTTTTGGGCTCTATCCCTTTGTTTAATCATTTCCTGGCCGAAAATAATTCGATTTAAGTCCTTTTTGTTATATAAAAATTAGATCTAGTCCGCGCATATTTTCTTGTTAATTGTGGTCCATTTGCTTTTTTTAATTAATAGTCCAATTTGCCCTTAGAACCAAATAAGGTAAATAATTTTAAAGATCACAATTTTAGCTCAATTTTAAATTTTAAATTTTAAATTCAAATTCTAAAATTTACAATTCATCAATAAATAATTTTTAGACAAAGAAGACTAAATGCATTCATATAAACTCAATATACCTAAGATGTAGGTCTAATACTTATATACATACATTATAGGATGAAAAACATTAGAACAAAAATTCAAACATTATTGCTTCATTTGTATCTATATAATAGGTATTTAAAGTTGTATCGTAGAGATTTAATCTACCTAGACATACGAAGCAGGAAAAAAAAAACATAGAATATATTCCCAATCTAATCAAAAGGTACAAATATGTATATATAGAACTTATACCTAATTAAAAGATAAAATGTATGAAAGAGAAAATGTGAGATAATGAGAGAACCTTAGATATAGAGAAACTTGATTTTTTTTTTTTAACTTGTGAAATCTTAACTATAAATAAGGCATGTAAATGTGAAATAAAAATGTCTAATCAAATTCTAGGACAAATCGTACCTATAACACCATAATCGATTATATATTAAAGGTAAGCAAAAACTTTTTACCAAATCTATAATAAAGGTAGCTGCGAATTGAAGATGTCATGTTAGTAAGACATAAAATTGATCTAAGAAGGGAGAAGCCACAAAAAAAAAAAAACTAATGTGAAAGAAAATGCTAGAAATAAACAGAGAAATGAGAAGTATGTGTTGGAAATAGGATATGCATGGAACAAGAAGAGGGAAAAAACGATGATTCGGTAGAAAAAATGAGGAAGAAGAAGAAGAAGAAGATGACAATGTGTGATAGGCAAGATCAAGGAAGAATAATATCTTAATATATATAGATTCATCTTTTGAATTCAATCAAGAAACTAATAATATAAATTAAAGTCAACACATTAAATTTGCTAATTTTATATTAACAAGATTGCAATAATTTAGGATTCCCATTAATATATTGGTTTTTACTGTTTATTGTGTAAAATATATTAAATAAGAGTAAGTTAGGAATGAAAAATTTAGGTGTTGAGTCAGCAAGATAAAAAAAAAAAAAAATCCAATGTGGCAGCTGAGTCATAGGACCGTGATTAATAAAAAAATTCATCCGGACTGCATCGTTTGAATTCAATCAAGAGACTAATAATATAAATTAAAGTCAACACATTAAATTTGCTAATTTTATATTAACAAGATTGAAATAATTTCGGATTCCCATTAATATATTGGCTTTTACCGTTTATTGTGCAAAATATATTAAATAAGAGTATGTTAGGAATGAAAAATTTAGGTGTTGAGTTAGCGAGATAAAAAAAAAAAAATTCAATGTGGCAGCTGAGTCATAGGACCGCGATTAATAAAAAAATTCATTCGGACTGCATCTAATATAGGCTGTGAGTTTTGGACTTAGATCTAATTAACTCTTTTTTTTTTGCTTGAGAAAATAGAATTAAGTTAGGAGAATGATATTCTATGGTTTTATGCAATTAAGCCTTGTAAAACTATCCTTTTGTAATAGTGAGTGGTACTGGCATATCAATTATCTTATTTGCCGTTTTGTTGGCAGTGGATGGTATGTATTCGTGTCTTTCTGGTTTTAACTAATGGAAATCTATTTTCCTGATTCAAAAGGAAAAAAAAACCTGTAAAACTATCCTTTTTGGAATTTGGTTCATCAAAATTACCATCTTCTTTATTCTTGTCATCGTTTATGTCTCCACTATCTCTTCATCAACCCTACAACTTCTGTTGTGGCTCATTTGATTAATTTTCTATTTTCAAATGATGAGGGCATAAGAGCCCAAGGTGGAGATTTGGGCATTTCAATAGTGGTGGGGCAAGATAGGCCTGCAGGAGTGCGCCGGTGGAAGGGGCCTAACGTCGGAGGCTGGGCGGCGGATATGGTGGTTGGGCAGCGGTGTGGATGCTACTGTTGAATTGGGCTGAGAAGGGATTTGGGCTCTTTGTTGATTTGGCCTCTTGGACCTAGACATTACTAGTGGGCCCCGTCTGGGGCTTGTGCTTGGGTTAGGGCTCAATTTTTTGGCCCTGCCATGGTTGTTTATTTATTTATTGTTTTTATCTATTTATATTTTCTAGTTTGGATGTGCTTATTGCAAGTAATAATTTCCTACATTTGTTGTGTAGGGCTAGTCAGGCTTTGTGCATGTGTATGTACTCAACGTACCTTGTCTGCTCTAGGTAGGCAGCGAGTTCCTTTCTTCATCAAATAGTCGCTACTGCCTAGTGGCAGGGTGAAGCTAAGTGTCGTCGGATTTATCCTCCGGCTGCAACATAGTGGGAAAGCTGTGTGTATGGTAATTATGCTATATTGTAATCGTGTTACATATTGAGTTATCTTTCCGTTATGTCACCTATGTCAAAGCAAATAGAGTCGCCAGTAGAGCGCTCTCTACTAATTACTGCCTTGTTGAATACAGTTATTTGGTAAACTCTTGATAGTATTTCAGGACATTTTCTAGATGCTTACTGTAATAAGGGGTTTAGGCTCAATATCCCCCCTTTTCTACTAATTAGTGCCTTGTTGAATACAGTTATTTGGTAGACTCCTAATAGTATTTCAGGACATTTTCTAGATGCTTACTGTAATAAGGGGTTTAGGCTTAATATCCCCCCTTTGTATTCGACAGTTTCATTGATCAAGGCTTGAGGGCAGCCGCACCAGCCATTTACTTCAAAAAAAAAAAAAGTTTAAAGAAAAAAATTAACAAAAAAAAAATTATGGGGTGTGTATCTAGTAATTTAGTTTTTTGTTTTTTTTTTTGAAAGAAGGTGTGTATCTAGTATATAAGGAAGAATAATATTTCTCTTTAAATAATTGCATAATAATTAAAAAGTAATAATGAGTGAGAACACAAACAATTGAAACAGTAAATCCAAGATTGTTCAAGTAAACCTTAATTTGTGTTTGGCCTAAACTCTAGATTACTTGCTCTAGTGGTAATATGGTTAAATTAGGAGGATCTAGATTCCTATTCAATGTACGATTATTTTCCTTGTATGATTGAGATTCTATGCATTATAATCGTCTATATAAAGAGGCCCTTATTATCAATGAGAATACACAGCAAATTTCTCTCAAATTCAGTTTCTCTACAACACGTTATCAGCACGAAGTCCTAACCCTGAAACCATATATTCGTAGCCTTCAAATCCCAGGAACCACTGCCGCCCACCTTGAAGTTTTCACCTCCAGGAGCCCAGAACATGCCGGAAAATACCCAAACCGGTCCCCGAAAATACCGAAAACCTTTCTGTCCTGTTCGAAGCCTTCTTCCCTGCCTACTGCTGCCATACTCCACTAGAAGCTGCAATCTGACCCCAGATCACCGGAGCAAAAAAATCGCCACCAAAACTGGCCTAGAACCACCAGAACTGGCCGCCTGAAGTGACTGCACCACCGAACTGCCGCCTGCATCCTCAACCCTGCTCCAGTCAACGTAACACAGTCATCGCAGCCCAAAACTGCAGCGAAGCCCAGAAGCAAAAGCAGATCCACCAAGCTCCAGGCCCAGAAGCAAAATCGGATCCACCAAGCTCAGAAGCAGGCCCAACATCTAGTCAGCCCTCTGACGTTAGCAGCCTACGTCAACATCAGAGCGTCCGGTCAGCAGCCTACTTCAGCATCAGAGTGCCACGTCAGCAACCGGACTCCACGTCAGCACATCTGGTCAAAGTCGGTCAACCCTCCTATCAACGATCAGTCAACTCCGGTCAACCATTTTCAGAGCGACTTCCGGCCACTTTTTTCCAGACAACTTTTCCGGCAATTTTTCAAGGTAAACCTTTCTAAAAGTTCCCTTTTTTTTTGAAGTTTTTATTACTTTTCTCTTCTTTTTCTCGGGGACTTCCAACATCCGTTCTTCTACCCCCCTTTCTTCTTCATAGGGGAGACCAATAGCCAAACTATGGGGGTTCGTGCTCACTCCAAGCCTGGAGCTTGTAGAGTCCTCCAATCTTAGAGTTTGTTGAGAAGAAAAATGATCGACCACATACATCATTGTTTCGATCTAATCCAAAACCCCTTTTGGAATCAGATTTTCTTGGAGGCAACTACGCTCAGAAATTTATTAGTTTTTTGTGGTAGCCTTTTTCTGAAACTAACCCTATTTTCTTGTTGTTTTTCAGGATGAGTAACCTGAACAAGTTGAGCTTCGCTCCACTAGAGACAATAAGCGCAGGATACCACAAGTGGGTCCGTGATGTGCGCCAGCATCTTAAGGCTGATGAGATCCTGAGTACGATCCAAGAGCCAAGTCAAGACCTGCTTACTCCTCAACAAGCTGCTGCTTTTGAAGCAAATAGAGCTAAGAGAGAGGCGAATGAAGCTAAAGCCATCATTCTCATGACAAGGCACATGAATGACGTGCTCCAAAATGAGTACCTCAATGAGAAAGACCCACGAAAACTACGGGTAGAACTCAAGCAGCGTTTTGGCAACGTCCGTGATTCCCTGCTTCCAGACTTAGAAGTGAGATGGCCAAAGTGACGAGATCACACATACCTGCTGCAAACGTGCCTGCAAGGATTGATGTCCCAAATAATGGACATAACGCCACGCCCAGAATGGCAATGATGTGGCGTCTATGGCCGTAGGTCCCGCAAGGAAGTTCGGTAGACCGATTGGTTCGAAGGATACTCGCCCTAGAAAGAGAGCGAATAAGGCACAAACAAATCCTTTGATCATCGATACTCAAAATCCGTCCCATGAGAATGTTACGGATTATGGTTATGTCCAAGAGACATCATTGTGGGACGCCTCAATGTCAGAACCTATCCCTGAGAATGTAGAGATCTTTGTTAATTACACTAGTGTATATGAGACATGGGAAAGAAACTCCATCATCATTGACGATGATTGATGATGTATTTGAGTATTCAGTGGTGTGTGAGATTATTGAGACCGATGACATCGAACCACGCTCCGTTGATGAATGCAAACGTAGAGCTGATTGGCCAAAATGGAAAAATGCGATCCAGGCAGATCTTGATTCTCCAGCGAAAAGAAAGGTATTTGACAATGTTGTACCAATACCGCCCAACACCAAACTAGTTGGTCACAAATGAGTATTCGTTTGAAAGCGTAATGAGAAAAACGAGATTGTAAGGTACAAAGCTCGCCTTGTGGAGCAAGGCTTCTCACAACGCCCTGGAATCGACTACGAGGAGATCTATTCTGTGAGCCCCGGAAAAATTTATCGAGATAAGGTGAGATCGTTTAGAATAATTTTGACGATCTAGGAAATTATTAAGGTCTTCGGGAATAATTATTGGGATTTTTCACAAGGTGTAATCTTCAAAGTTTGGAGTCTATAATAAAGTACGCGACGTTAAGAGTCTGTGAGAATTTTCGGGGAATTTTTCCGACACCAGAACTATTTATTTTGAATTTCCGAAGTTTAGGAATTATGGAAATTCATTTTAAATAAAAAGAAATGCTCTGGCTTGATCTGGACCGTTAAAAGTCCACCGCTTGATCAGCGTCGTTCGTTTTAATTGAAATCAGGCTATAAATAGCCCTTTGATAGGATCAATATCCCAGATTATTCCAGAACACATCAAAAGCCTCGACTCGTTTCTCCAGCCCGTCGACCCGGCGATTGAACCCGATCGGAACTTCCCTCGTCCGGCGACTTCACAGCTGCGCACCGGTCATGCTCGTTGCGTCTTCTCATCGTGGTTCCTCCTCTGGTCACGGATCGGTCATGCATAGAGTAAGAAGAGAGAATCGAAGCCCAAAAGCTTCGGGTTTTCCGGAGAAGCTTCTGCAGTTTCCGGCGATCGTCGGGGTTGCGTGACGTACCAATATTGATCCCCTCGTCATGGTCTCCACGTTAGTCTAATTAGTTTTTCAATACGATCGATTTTGATTGTTTTGGTTTTGGGTGTTTACGGGTTCTGTTGGAACCACCGTGCACGGCGGTATTTCTGGGCTTCTTGGTTTATTTTCAATGTTGGTATTCGCCTGAGAATGTGAGGTTGAGGCTTGGTCATGCTAAATTCGATCACTTGAGATGAGGACGCATGCAAGCTCGAGAGTGATCAGAGAGTAGCAGCGTTGTTGACTTCGAGCTATAGTGCGTTATGCTCAGAGATGGGACTCAAAGTTGAATCTAGAATCAACAGTCATGATTAACACAGTGAAGGTAAATTTCGATTCTCAAACTCTCTGTGTATTGGGACTGCCCTTCTCGGTGCAAAAGTGGAATGAGTTTGTGGGTATAAGCTTATTGTGAGCTTAATTGTGTTTTGATTATGTTGGAAAATGGAATGTTGATTAGCTACTGAATTGAGAACTGGAAAATATGGTAATTGCGTTGTTGGTCCAAAATATGTATGGGTGTCCATAGTAAATTCGACAGAATTACTATGTGATGCAAGATTTGAGGAAAGGAATAGAAATTGGTCGATTTTCTAATTTCAAGTAAAGTATCGAGTAATTGAGATTAATTGTCAATGTAGTTGTGATTGGTCAAACTTTGGTCAAATGGGTCAATGTTAGTCAACTCCTTGTCAAACTAGGAAAGATTGATCGGACGATTATTTTACCGTCGAAACGTTAATATTTATCCAATGAGATATTGACGAGCGATTTGTCGGAATCTATGACTCCAGTTACCCGAGGAACGGAAGGTTCGTGACTCTCGGAGTATGTGAAGAAAAGCATCGGAATCCAGGTAGGGGATTCGGGACACTCCTCGATTAGCGGTTTATTTATATTACGCTTTTGTTTAAATGATGCATGTTAAGTCTGTGGTTTGGTTATGTTAAAATGCAATGCGTACTAACCAAACCGTGAGAGATGTGATGGCTTGAGAGCGAAGGGTGGCTCTGACTTCCTTGGGTTCGATCCCCAAAACCTCTTGAGGGTTAGTTACACCGGTCGGACGGTGCGCGATTGCAATGACGACCCGATCCGTGTGTGTAGCTAGGTAGCGGACGCTCTCGCTACGCTTACCTGGTGATAAATAATTTGAGGTAAGGTTCTGTAGTGGGTCTATGGAATCGGCCATCAGGTAATATTTGGTGCGCACGTATTGATTTGAGTAACATGCATTGATTTTCAAGAGAGAATATTTTTCTTTTAAAGTTTGTCGTTCTTTTAATGGCATGGTTTTGAGTATGTTTTTATACTGTGACCACAAAGCAATATTACATTGTTTTCAAACCTAGTCGAGATGATTTCCCAATGAGCAGCGAGGACGAAAGCTCACCCCTACAACAGTGTGGATGCAGGTACTGTGCACTGGTAACGGGATTAACGGACGGAGCAGGGTGCGTGGAGATAGCTTCGGTGAATAGTAGTAACTGAATCCAGGTTTCGTGTCTAGTCTTGAACTCTATCTCTTGAGAGTCGTTAATTTGGAACTTGTTATTCCTTTTCGTCTTGTACCGGAGTGTACCAATTCTTATTTACCCTAGTAGTGATCTAGAAGCGCTTTAGACGAATAAGTTTGATACTTGATTCTAAAAAGTTTTCACCTCAAAAGGTAATTCAACGTTTCCGCTACGCAATTTACGAAAAGCGACTTAACTAAATTGCCTTGCAGGTTTTTAGGATGTAAACTGAACATTCAGTTTATGTCTTAGAGACACGCGGCACTGTGACGTGCTCAAGCTGATGAGGTGCAGTTTGGGGCGTTACATATTCTCCCGTAATGAACGTCATAACGTTTCGCTACCTTATTAGTTTGATAGTTTTCAAAAAACTGAACATGCAGCTTATGGATGTGGTTACAACGTATTTATATGGGGATCTAGATAAGGAAATATACATGAAAGCTCCAGATGGAATTCAACTACCCAAATCAAGTGGCTTCAAACCATGGAGCGCGTTTGCAATTAGATTGAAACGCTCACTATATGGATTGAAACAATCCGGACGGATGTGGTATAACCGTTTAAGTGATTACTTGATTGGAAAGGGATATGTCAACAATGAACTATGCCCATGTGTGTTCATAAAAAGGACAAGTTCCGGATTTGCAATAGTAGCGGTTTATGTCGATGACTTGCACATAATTGGCACCCTTAGAGAGTTAAGGGAAACCGTTGAACACTTGAAATCCGAGTTTGAGATGAAAGATCTTGGGAAAACACGGTTTTGCCTCGGTTTAGAACTTGAGCACCGTAGAGATGGTATCCTAATTCATTAATCAGCTTATACCCAAAGATGCTTAGGCGTTTCAACACTGACAAGATTAAGCCTTCAAGCTCCCTAATGGTCGTCTGTAGTCTTGATCCAAAAAAGGATCCATTCCATCCAAAAGATGATGACGAAGAAGTGCTAGAGGCAGAAGTGTCATATCTAAGTGCAATTGGAGCATTATTGTACTTAGCACAATGCACAAGACCGGATATCTCATTCGCTATGAACTTGCTAGCTAGATATAGCTCTGCGCCAACACGACGCCATTGGACTGGTGTTAAAGATATCTTTCGATACCTAAGTGGTACGATTGCTATGGGCTTGTTCTATCCCTACAGAGAGAAGATGGATTCGGACCCATCTAGTGTCAGGGATGCCACATATGGTGGACCGCGTCCCCTCTCCCCATCCCAAAACGATATAAGTGTTTTGGAAGGTTTTGCTGATGCTGGGTACCTCTCTGATCCACACAAAGGTCGCTCCCAAACTGGTTATGTTTTCACCATGGGAAAGACTGCGATATCTTGGAAGTCTACAAAGAAGACCTTAGTCTCTTCCTCTTTGAATCATGCAGAGATTATTGCTCTTCATGAAGCAGTTCGTGAATGTATATGGCTTAGGTCCATAGTTACGCATGTTCGAAACAATTGTGGTCTGAAGTCTACCACAGAAGAGCCAACAAGCATTTATGAGGATAATGCTGCTTGCATTGAACAAATGAAGCAAGGCTACATCAAAGGAGACAACACCAAGCACATATCGCCTAAGTTCTTCTACAATCAGCAACAACAGAAGCTCCTCAAGATCAAAGTGAACCAGGTTCGATCTGAGGACAATGTGGCAGACTTGTTTACTAAGTCATTGCCCAAATCCACGTTAGAGAAACATGTGGCAAGAATTGGCTTGCAGAAATTATCTGAACTCCCATGATCGTAGTCATCAGGGAGAGGCGCAAACATCAGGGGGAGATGTCTACATGTTCGTATCGAATCGTGAAGGGTGTGTTGTGCTCTTTTTCCCCTTCGACCGAGGTTATTTTTGTCCCACTGAGTTTTTATTACTGGGCAAGGTTTTTAGCGAGGCAACAACAGAAGCACTGTGTTTGGGCAACACAAGGGGGAGTGTTCAAGTAAACCCTAATTTGTGTTTGGCCCAAACTCTAGGTTACTTGCTCTAGTGGTAATAGGGTTAAATTAGGAGGATCTAGATTCCTATTCAATGTACGATTACTTTCCTTGTATGATTGAGATTCTATGCATTGTAATCCTCTATATAAAGCATTGTAATCCTCTATATAAAGAAGCCCTTATTATCAATGAGAATACACAACAAATTTCTCTCAAATTCAGTTTCTCTACAACAAAGATATGATTTGAAAACACCTTTTTTTTTTTTTGAGAGAATTGTCAAGTCATTGTATTGATCAACAAAATTACACATAATGACTCATCCTTGTGGGACTGTCAAAAGAGTCACTACCTAAGTAATTCAACATTTTTAAAGATCATAAAGCTCAGTCAAAATTTACCCTAAAATTCTAAGAAAAATCAAAAGGCCAAGACATTTTGAGTATTTTTGGTGCAAATCTCAAAGAGAAGCTACGAGTTCTTTCCCCATAGAAGAATGAATTCTTGCATGAAAATAATTAAAAGTAAAATAAACTAGCCCAGCAGCCCAACTACCTCGTGTACCAGGCAGAGGCCCAAAAGAAAGGGAAACCCTAGCACTAGTCCCAGAAGGGTTGAAAGCCCAACTGGACTTGCTAAGGCCACCCAAACCCAACACGACAGAGTACCAGTCCACCTCCGTTTGACGACGCCGACTGAGGAAGTCTACCACCATCGCCCACAACCATCTTTGTCGCTCCTAATTGCAGCCAGCTCTACTCTGGCACAGATCGGTGGAGCCATTGCTGGCCCGACAGTGCCATCATCATTGATGTCACCATCCGCCGACAGCCCCTAACCACCAGGCAAAGCATAAACACCCGAAGAAGATCGCCCCCCGACGCTCCACTGCGCAGCCCACCTAACAACACCAGTCACTGGTTCCATTCCTGTCCAACCATCATCGATCCAGAGTGACCCGGATCCATCATTTCCGCCACGAGAAAATCCCCGCAACGCAGCACATGCACCACTGCTCCCAATTTTGAGAAGCTGACTGTGGGAATGATCCCCGCAGCCCTCAATCTCCCAGCGACTAGACGAGAGGGAAATTCCATCTCCTCTAGCCCAATTTGCAGATCCGCCGCATGAGGCCGCGACCTCCACCTACCTCTCTCTTAGAGTAACCTAGCATTCTTTCTACCCCAACCTTCTCATAAATTAGTTTAAACTAGAGTGTATTTGAAAGCACCTTATGAATTAGAGCAAAACTAGATGTAGAACATGTTTATTAGAAAAAGAAACAATGCATTAAGAAAAACGTAACAAGGGACTTATCCATTGACCGAAAAAAAGAGAGGGACTTATCCGGCCATCTATGAGGAGTCGCTACGTGGATTTGCCTCCGATGTTGCTGAACACATCCTCGTGATGGTTGCCTCGGTGTACGAATGCGGTGGACACTTCGGGTTAGGTTGGATGACTCAAGTGGAGCGGTTCAAGCCCAAACAGTGCCTAGGGTTCCGCCACCAACTTTTACTAATTAATGGGGCATAGACTTTTCATGCAGAGTTAACAAAAGATAGAGCACAGATAATCGATAGCTTGCGCGGGAGTTACTATCTCTCTCCGTTTTTCAACCGTAGATTCCAACACCTCTTGAAGCCCCTCTCGAGAACTTTATATTTCTTGGCTCTAACGGCTACCAGCCAGTTTTCCAACTCCCTGAGGTGGTGGAACCACCATGTTATTTTGTGAGACGAACTCTTCCCGCCTAAATCCTTACCCTAGAAGGAAAGTGAAAATGGGTTAGGATTTCTAGAAATATTGAAATACGCACAACCCAAACCACAAAAGTCCAATTGGTTCTCATATGGATTCCCAGAATAAATACGGCTAAATCAAATCTTGTGTCCCCCTTTGAGCTCAACATGCAAATGCCCTCCAACTTTACCTACTAAAGATAAGCTATCATGGTCGATCCTGGGTACTAAAAACAAACCAAAAACATATGCCCCAAAGTTTAACAGATCCGAGACCCGAATCATGAGATCCACTCGCTCCTAAGAGCAAGCCACCACTGCCGCTTGGAAAAAAGAGCATGAGGCTTGGCCCTGGAGGTCCGCCGCGGTCTGGGCCGAACTCAATCCGGCAAGGATCAGAAACCCTGAAAGTTGCAGAACCTTCGTGTTGTTGGGTGGTCGCCGAGAAGAACCAGCGTTAAAGGGCTGATATTGGAGTGTGGGTGGTGGAGCGGGTTTCTCCACTTAGGATGGAGACCCGCAGCGGTCGCCATGTTTGGATCACCGAGCACAGGTGGCTAGGTTTTGGGAGCGGCATAATCTTGATGAGAAGAAGAAACGTAGTTTATTGGATATCAGAGGGAAGTGGCTTTAGTTTCTCTATATACTGATGTTTAATTAATTCTTGCTTCAAATGGATTAATTCCCCACCAGTTGGGCAGCACCTTCAATTGGATTATAATAGTTCACGTTTGCATCCATCAAAACATCAAAATTAACATAGGAGATATTCTGATAAAAAAAAAGAGGAACATAGGAAATGTACTTTTCCAAAAAAAAAAAAAAAAAAAAAAACTTCACCCCATTCTCTTTCTAAAAGGAAAAAAAATGTTTAACCCCATTTCGACCGACTTTGGGTCTTCACAGCAATTGTTCTTACGAAGGAACTGGCACGGGTGTGGCCATTGCAGTTGGCCTGGCTTCACCGGCCATGATCACAAGGACGGACGGCCGGGCACTGGTTGTTTGGTCTCCTTGGCCTCCTGCTCCGGCCTCCGGGTCTACGTCTTGTTCGGCCTCGGAATTTGGATCTCGAAAAGAACACTTCAAGAGAAGAAGGGCAATCCCAACCAAACCCAACGTAGCGGCCAAGCCACCAAACATATAAATCACCGAAGAGTGCACCATTGAAACTGTGGTTTCAAAACTAAAGGAGGAGAGTAGATAATTTAAGGGAAATAGCAGAGACCAAGGTGTGGGTTTCTTATGATGGTATCTTGTATCTTGTATCTTTCATGAAAGACTGTGGTTGGTTTGGTTAATTTCAGTTTGAACTTGGTAATGAAATATAATTTCGTACTCATCAGTTGTGAGATAGTTGTGAATGAATGGATTATTTTGGTCTTTATATTGTTTTATTATTATTTTTTTAAAATAATATTTTTTATTATTATTTATATTGTTTTATTATATCTTTTGATTGAATGTGTAAAATGGCAGAAAAATTTTGGTTCGATAAAATTGGGTGGTTAATTGTTGGTTGCGAAGGTTATAGGCTGTCGCTAAAGCTTCTTATGGAAAATACTTAGGGTGGCGACAGCAAAGCCGTGGCAATTATAGAGGAAAAATCAATTTCGCGGTTATTTTTAATTAATAAAATTTGGAGGGAAATTTTTTTTAGAAATAATAAAAATAAAAAAATTATTGCAAGCAACGACATCTGCCGTAGCAAATAGGTTAATTGTGATGGCAACTTCAGTCGCTACTTGCTGTCGTCTAATAAGTTCTCTAACTCGGCATTCCTTGCTCCTAGGAACGACTTTGGTTCCGGTACCTTGATCTTGGGCAGGCCACCTCTTGTGCTCGTCCCACCTTCATTGACGCTAGCGCTCTTTAGCAGTCCAATGTCGGCATCAGAACCTCAAATTTTCCCTCCGCCTATTGCGAAAGGGCTTTGATCTCATGGATGGACGTCTCCATCTTTACTTCTAACTCGTGCACGTGGCCATCAAATGCGACACGCAATGATGCCATTTCTTGCTTCAATTGTTATGACCTAGACAACAATGCAAGCATGAGCTCCACCCCCAGGTGTCCTGCCCACAATGGATCATGAGTGTCTTCCAACAACTCATTTTGAAGTCCCCCACCGTTGGGGATGTAAAGTCTGCCACCCTTTGCATAAAGCAAATCTTCACTTAGCCAATACCTTCGCACTAAGCCGTCTTTCACATCTTGCTACAACTTAGTGTAGGACTTATCTGTTTTGGCTTGCTCTTTGACCCGTTCAAAAAAGTCAGAGTGAACCGTTGTGAGGGCTGCAACATAAGCTTGCACTTCTTTTCTGCTAAGTGCATCAGCTACATCGTTCTGCCTTCTTGGCTTGTGCACCCATTCAAAGTCAAATTCTGCCAAGAATTCTTGCCATCGTGCTTGCTTCGGAGTGAGTTTCTTTTGAGTCTTGAAGTAGGTGTTTGCCACATTGTCAGTGAACACTGTGAACTTCGTTCCCAGCAAGTAATGCCTCCACACGTCTAGGCAATGAATCACAACAACCATTTTCTTTTCATGAGTTGAGTAACGCTGTTCAACCTCCTTCAACTTATGGCTCCCAAAGGCTAGTGGATGGCCCTCCTATACCAACACGCCCCCAATAGCTCGATCTGAAGCATCCGTGTGGACTTCAAAGGGTTTTTGAAAGTCTTGAAGACCCAATACCGCTGCTAAAGTGATTGCTTCCTTTAGCTTGTCAAAAGAGTTTTGACATTCACTTGTCCATTCCCACTTGTGATCCTTTTTCAACAAATCTATAAAGGGACTCACCCTCTTGGAGTAACTCTTTATGAACCTTCGATAGTAATTTTCTAGCCCAAGGAATGAGTGCAAATCATGCACCTTGGTAGGGGCAGACCAATCAACTATGGCCTTGACTTTCCTTTCATCCATCCGTATCTTGCCTTTGCTCACCCAGTGTCCCAAGAACATCACCTGTTGGCGACAAAACTCACATTTTTCTTTCTTGACAAAGAGCTGGTGTTCTCTAAGCCGTGAGAACACTTGCCTAAGGTGATCGAGGTGATCATCCAAAGACTCGCTATAGATCACAATATCATCGAGGTATACCACAACAAAACAATCCAGGAATTCATATAGCACATCATTCATTAAGCTGCAGAATGTGGCAAGGGCTCTTTGGATTTCCTTTTTGCCCAGGTAGTAGATTTTGCTGAGTTCGGACTGCACCACGTTGAGGCATTATCCTTACCCTCTGTCATCCATCTCAACTTGTAGGATTTGTTTCCTTTCGTATTTTTATATTTCTTACTTAATTAGACCATGTAACTTATGCTCTGATGTAACCATAAATTGAGTATTGGATTCCTAAGTTGTAATTGTTAGGTTAGAACCCTCGTATTTGGTTGGTGGTGGATGCTTTTGTGAAGGACAAGAGGTCCTAATTGGAAGTTATTGGAGATTTATGATTTTGGGAAGTGTATTATTGGATTTACAGGTTCTTGGATAGGTAGTCCATTTTTAGGGGAGGTTATGTCGAATTTCTGATAAAAATCTTTCTCTAACTTGGTATATACATATCCACCTCGAATTCCAAAGTGGAATCCTGGAGCGGGTTTGTCAACTTGGTATCAGAGCGAAGGTTATAAGATTTTGTAGACTATTCATACCGTGAACATCCTTATTAGCTTTGTTAACCCTTCTTCCTTCTTAGGTATCATGCCTCCTCAAAGTGGTCGACCTCGTAGGACTTCAGGTGCGAGAGCAGGCAATGTGCCTGAGGATGTAGCAGAGTACATTCGTGTACCATAGCCTAATCTTGAGCATACTATAGAGAGGCTTGCTGAGGTTGTGACTACCATACATGGTCAAGGTAGAAGCGTCGATTATAGTATTGAGCATGCTAAGAAGTTGGGTGCGACCTAATTTTCTAGCACTAGTAATCCCGTAGATGTGGAGAGCTGGATGGTTAGACTTGAGAGGGTGTTTGATGTTATAGGTTGTCCAGATGATCGTAAGCTATGTTTGGTTGTATTTTTGCTTGAGGAGAATGCTTATCATTGGTGGGAGTTGGAGCGACAGTGATATGTAGTCCAGGTGGCTATATCTTGGGCAGATTTTAGGCTTGCATTTTATGAGTATTTTTACCCCCGATCTTTCCGTGATGCAAAGCTAGCAGAGTTTCTGAAGTTGGTTCAAGGTACTAGGATAGTAGCAAAGTAGGAGCAGAGATTCATTGAGTTGTCTAGGTATGCTCCATTGTTGGTAGCTAATGAGGAGGATAACTGTCGCAGGTTTGAGGATGGTTTGAGAGAGGAGATTCGATCTGTTGTGACTGCGATTAGGCATACTCAGTTTGTGACACTGGTTTAGGCGGCTATGAAGGTTGAGATGAGCATTGACGAGGGACATGCACGTGTGGATAGGCGCCGTCATTTTACTAGTATGGGTGGCCCTAGCCAGGGTCCATCCAAGAAAGGTGGTTCTACCTCTGGATCCTCTTCTAGTGCTAGCCGATCTAGTGGTTTCAGTTATGGAGGTAGTTCTGGTAGTCATGGAGCTAGACAACGTCAGGGTTCAGCTCAACATTCAGTTGGTAGTTCAGTGAGGTTTCCCACCTCCTCAGGTATTCAGAGGGCTGATAGGTCAGGTAGAGCTTTGCACCCACAGTGCTCGACTTGTAGGAGATATCATTCTGGTCCTTGTCAGTATGGGAGGTCAGGTTGCTACAGTTGTGGTCAGATAGGGTATATCATGAGGGATTGTCCCCAGCTACTTTAGGGGGGTAGTATGGCGTCGGGTTCAGTGGCATCTCAGAGTCAGAGTGTTGAGGTACCTACCTGAGAGTAGATGATTACTCAGACTAGAGGGACTAGTTCCAGTAGTGCGGCATAGTCCAGTGCATCGGGCAGATGAGGTAGATAGCAGAGGGGTCAGCTAGGACGACTCATACTCATGTGAGGGTCTTTGCTATGACTAAGCAGGAGGCTCGAGCTACACCAGATGTGATTATGGGTATGTTATATATTTTTGGTCATGATGATTATACTTTAATAAACCCAAGAGCTATGCACTCATTCATATCACGTAGTTTCTCTTTACTTGCGAATAGAAAGTTGTTGGTCCTTGATAATGAGATGGACATAGCCATACCTACTGGACATGTTATTAATGTGAGGCAT
This sequence comes from Rosa lucieae, assembly GCA_024704745.1. Classification (NCBI taxonomy): domain Eukaryota; kingdom Viridiplantae; phylum Streptophyta; class Magnoliopsida; order Rosales; family Rosaceae; genus Rosa; species Rosa lucieae. Next base: position 61,248,791 of record CM045496.1, read on the forward strand.
ATGTTCAGAAATTGTGCTGTCAAAGTAGGGGATCAAGTATTAGAGGCAGATTTGATGCACTTGGATATTCTTGACATTAACGTTATACTTGGCATGGATTGGTTAGCTACTCACCAAGCTTCTGTTGTTTGTTTCAGCAAGGAAGTAGTATTCAGGAGTCCAGGTAAACCCGAAGTAGTGTTTTGTGGGGAGCCGAGAATTCTTCCAGCTTGCATGATATCAGCTATATTAGCCAACCAATTGATTAGGAAAGGATGTTCTGCATACTTGGCACATATTGTTGATACTCGAGTTCGGGAGGTGAAGTTAGAAGACGTGAAGGTAGTGAGGGACTTTAAGGAAGTGTTCCCTGATGAGTTACCAGGATTATCCCCTGAGAGGGAAATAGATTTCACCATTGAGTTACTTCCTGGTACAGGTCCTATATCTCAAGCACCATATAGGATGGCCCCTACAGAGTTGAAGGAGTTGAAGATTCAATTGCAAGAATTGGTAGATAAGGGTTTAATTTGACCTAGTATTTCACCATGGGGTGCACCAATTTTGTTTGTGAAGAAGAAGGATGGCACCATGAGATTATGTATTGATTATAAGCAGCTTAATTGGGTTACAGCACGCAACAAGTACCCTTTACCCTATGTTAATGTTTAAAGTTCAGCGGTAACTGAATCTTTACTAACGTTGGTCCGATGGGCGGACCGCTACCAACGATACTCAGAGTTCCCGCTACCTGTCAAGTGAAATACAAAGGGGGCGTCAGAGGGAGACCGCGTTGGGCGGTCTTTTCTTCTCCGATGCCTAAGTTAGTCAATGTATTTATGTTGACAAAGTAACAGTAGGTAAGTATTAATTGCGTAATTAATGAGGAGAGAAGAGAGAACCTTTTATAGGTGGGGAAGAGGCCAAGCTCTTCCATGTTTTTGATGTGGGACTGATATGCTTCAGTTCCTAGCTTTTGGAGCTTCTGATGCTATCTTGGCGCGGCGCGTCAGAGGTGATCTGGGGGTGAGCCGGGGTTCAGGCGGTAGCCTGCTTAGCTGTGTTTTCGTAGGTCACACAGTTGGTGGTAGTTGGTACCGCTGGCGGTATCATGAGCGTGACTCATTATAGCTAATTATGCTTGCAAATGCTTATGTAAGTACAAGTCCCCCAAGTCCCCAGTCAAGGAGGGCAATCTTGGTTGGGGAGTTGCCTAGCGGTTCGAAGCGTTGCTTCCGCCCGTCTTGCAAAGCATAATTAGCGTCAGTGCGTTGTCAACCATGAACTTACTGAACAAACGTTTTATACCCTTCTGGGTGGGCCCCTACTAGGGCCCCTAGGGAGTCCCCCACTCCCCGGCTAAGATAGACCTCCGTTTGGCCGGCGTATTGTTTGTTGAGGGGAGCTGCGTTGAGCAGAGGGTGTTGGGTAGCGAACCCAATCTGTGATACCCAAGTGGCGGGGGTCGACGTACCTGATCAGGGCCGTCGGAGATTGTTGACACATCCCCCTACCTATCCCGGAAGATCGTGTTATGACTACAACACCGCTTTGCTGTCGTTGCCAAAGTGAGGCGTTGGCAATGGGAATTGCCGCTGGCAGAAGTCCCTCCGCTAATGATAGGTGGTCGGCATTGTCACTAGGACCTTCCTGGGGGTAGCTTGGCGTATGGCGTTGTGGTCACCGGCGACTGTCTAGTCTTGCTTGCAAGATGGAAGGGGAGAAGTTCCACTAGCGGAGTTGCGCTTAGTGAAGACTGTTGCTTGCAAGATGGAAATGGAGAAGTTCCGCTAGCGGAGTTGCGCTTAGCAGAGACTGTCTCGCTTGCAAGATGGAAAGGGAGAAATTTTGCTAGCGGAGTTGCGCCTAGCGGAGACTGTCTCGCTAAGTGTTCCACTAATTGATTTTCTTTTTTCGATAATTATCTTGGACGGACACTTCGTGTGATGGTGCCTGACACGTGGCGTACATGTACTAGATTAGCGTGTGCACTAATGCTTCTTCAGCACACCCGTCACCTCTTCATTAATGCGAGTAATTATTGATTTTGTAACTGAGGAGTCACCTCGGTTAATCCGGAGAGTAAGTGCGCCTGTGGGGCACGTGTACGGTTGTTGTGTGATGTCGGTTTTCAGCGGATGGCTGAGATTAACTTAATGTGTGTATATACCACCTATATCACATACCGCCAAGCACAAGCAACGACCTCTTAGGTGGGCCCCGCGACATGGCTATTCTCGCCTACGACATTCATCCGGTAGTCCGGCACCTGAGCTACCTCGCTATGGTGGAGGTCAGCCGATACCTCGTAGCGAGGCCACCCTCCCATGCTCTCCAAGAGGCTTCAAGAGAAACAATATGTATGTTGTATCCCACATTAGAAATATAGAATAGAGTGGGGCTTCCTTTAGCTATAAAGGGAAGTCCTCCCCTTCTTAGAGAGGGCGATCCATATACTTGTGAGCCTTTTAGTTAATTTCCGAAATTAATTTTTCGCCAATAAAATCTTTCCGCAAGGTGATTTAAGTGGAGGAAATGGCATTGAAGGTCATTTTGGTCCCAAAATCACAATTTGGGCTATTCGAACCAAGTTTTGACTTAGATTCCTTCATTTGGGCCTAGAAGGTCACATAAGTTTATTGAGACAATGGCTTGTTGAAGTTTCGAAAACGATAAATTGAGTTGTAACAAAGTTTTGAATTTTTAGTTTTAACGAAATTGAGTTTAGACTCTAAGCGTAGTCGAGAAATTACTAAGGACGAATAAAAGAAAGTTACGAGCCTCAAACCGAAAGCAATTAGCTAGAAGGGTTTCGTAATTCGTCACAAGGGCAAAATGGGTATTCCGCTCACATTAGTATAAATAGGAAATTATGAAAACCCTAGCTTCATTTTTCTCCTTCCTCCCTTGCAGCCGCGTCCTCACTCTCTCTCTCCCGACCTCTCTCTCTCTCTCGTCCTCCCACTGCCAACGCCGGAAAACACCATCTCCGGTCACTATCTCACAAAACCGCCACCACCCATCAACGCAGCACCAAAATGCGACCTAAACCCAAGAGAAATCAAATTCATGCCTTGACCCGACCTCTCTCTTCCGCTCTCCTTCTCTCTGCCATCACCGGGAAACCCAACTTCCGGTTACCACCTCACGTTACCGCCACCATCCTTCTAACCAGCTCCCAATTTCGATCAAAACCCCAAAGGTAGCTACCCTAACTGACGCCTGAAAGTCGGCGTATACACCACCACCGACGGCATCGAGCTCTGCATGCCTTCGTTCTTCAATCTCCAGTCCAAGATGAGCCAAACCACCACCATATATGGAGTCAGCATCTCTCCCTTGAACAAAACCCCATAACCCCGACCTCCGATTCCGACCAAAGCCGCTGTACGTGCTACACGCGTCGCCACTGGCGCGTGGACCACAGTAGCTCCGCCGCTCATGGTCGCGGAGCCTTCAGATCGTCTCTGTTAGGTAATTCACGTCATCCTAGTCTGGATTGAAGCTTCCATTCGATTTAGATTGAAAGTCTCTAATTCTTGCCGTTTATTTTGAAATGAGTGAGGTTAAGGAGTCTGCGATTTTCGGTGATTTTGAAGGGAGAAGGCACATGTTCAGACCGACTACTATCAACGAGTAGTAAGAATCTTGACCTCTGTTTGGATGAAATATTGGTTGAGGGTTGTTCATTGATCGTGTATCGTCAGCTAGGAATTCAGATGGTTAATGGATGTGAATTTCTGCGTTTTTGGAGTGTTGGAGGAGAGGAAGTTGCTGGGTTAATTTCAATTGAACCTGGAAAAGGTAAGAACCATGTACAGGTTCTGTTTTGGGATGCCAAAATGGTCAAGGGTTGGTTGTTAATGCTCTGGTATTTGATAGGTGTTTACATGATTGTTGATGGTGGTGAAGTGTAGCTTCCACGATTTGGCTTCTAATTTGGAAAAGAAGAATGGTAAGGGAACTGTGCTTTCTGGAATCTATATGGTCATGTGCAGTTTGTATTAATAGAAGTTATGGTATTACTGAGTAAACATAATGAGATATGGTTATGTTGCTTGTGTATTGAGAAGCTTGGCTTTATTAATTAAAGTGGTGAATCTGTTATCTGGATATATCATATTGCAAGGTGGACAAAGGATGATTGATTTGGTTTAGTTATGTAGAGAAGTTGATAATTGAAATAAGTCAAAATCTCTATTAACGTACTCAAAAGCGATCATATCCCGAAATGAAATTAAGAAACGAAATTGTTTGGGAATGATAACCACTATTTGTTTGCTTAAGTTTTAAAGACTAAGTAAGAATGTCAACTTGGTTTACCTGAATTACATTAAGGAAAGAAGCACGATCACCATATCCCGAATGAGCTTATTATGTTTAGTGGAATGTTCGGGAATGGAAATTGTCATTTGTTTTCTTAAAGTAAAAAGGGTAAAGAAATAAAGGCCAAAGTGCTAAGCATGATCACCATATCCCAAATGGTTCAAATGCTATATCATTTGGATTATTTGGGAATGGATAGTAGATTTTTATGTTAAATGTTAATTCAATGGACTTTAAGGAAATTAAGTGAATGCCTTAGGTGCTCGATTGATTAAGTTAATGACGTCAAGTTACTTATTGGTTTACTTTTATTATAAAGGACTCGAGCGTGTGCACGTGAAATTGGAAGAAGTATCGAAAGTTCGTAACGCAGCTAATTGTGTACGAGCACTCCAATTCCAGGTAGGGTGAGCTGTCCCTTCCTTGTTAGAGGCTTTTCTATATGTGGAATGATCTAGTATATTAATATGTTGCCTGCAAGTACGTTTTGGTTGTTCATTAGTCGATGCCTCGTGATATCAATGTTTCCATAACTGATAATTGCTTATTGTGAAAACTGAGGCTAGAATTGCATGTTGAGATACTATACCCTTGTATGTTTATACTTGTGACCTGAAAGTGAATGAGACCTAGACGCTTAGATTCTTAGGGATCCCACGGTGTCGATAACCGTGAACCTCTGGAGGGGGCCGTGCTCCTATGTTTGTTGAGGAAGAGTGAGTATAGACAGTGAACCAGTCATAGGAGACTCAGGGCCAGGAAATGGATACTTTCGCTACTTGTAGTCACGGGGGCTACAGAGTAGTTGGCCGGTTCTCGAAGGATGACGAACTAGGTCGGTCACCGATTTGTTTTATTTTTGCCGGCAGGTAAGTATCTCGGAGCTCCAAATTGTGTGAAGCATACTGCATATGTTTTATAAAAGAAATAAATGTTTGTGGTTGCCTCTTTATAAGGTATTTTTGATAAACGTGCACAATATTATGTAGTAAATATTTTCAAGTATATTATTATTTTCAAACCTAGCATGGTTGGGTCGGCCCCTACTGGGCATGCAAAGACGAAAGCTCACCCCTACAACAGTGTGCAGGTTTTGAGCATGTGGTTGGGAAGCGTATAGGAGAGGCGCATGGCTCAGCTTGGCGTATTCCTCTTTGTCTTTACTAAAGTACAGTTTTGGGTCCATTATCAGATTTCGAAGTAACTTATTTATTTACCTTCTTACTAATTTATTTATTTATTTCCTACTCGCTTACAAAAATTCTGGGAGACCCGTAACCCTGGGGCGCGTCTCCCATGCCTGTAGTTGCTTAGTGATTTGTTTTATTTTCCAAATTGGGCTCCGATTGCAAGCCCAAAACTCGTAGTCCATTTCAAATTCCACTTTTGAAAATGTTTTGCTTGGTTGCTAGAACGACTTGTCCCAGAAAGTGTTTTGTAAACCAACAGTTTGAACCCAAAAGGCCTTGCGATTTCGGGTTGATGAGTTATCGGGATGTCATTCGTGACATGTCGGTTTCTCATTGGCTCGGGGTCGCGGAGCTGTGGGACCCCTCTCTTGGGTCACCACAATACTTGTATCACTACAAAGGCTACTTGGCCTCACTACTAGTGGAATCTCTAAGTGGACGTAGCCTTGCCTCAAGGGAAATGTGAACCACTATACTTCTTGTGTCTCTCCCTTTCTTTATCTCTCCCCATCATGATCCACACTTAGTTCCTGTTCCGTATTCTTCAACAGAAACATTGGCGCTAGAAGGAGGGTCCCTAGAAGTTAGGGTATGAACCTCTAACCTTGAGCAAGGGTCATATACGAGAACCACTAATCATGTACGCAAAAGACACCTCCGACCTTGAGTAAGGGTCATGTACGGATAATATAGACTTTCAGGTACATGAGCTTCTGGGTCTCATCTCCCAAGCTTAACTCTTATTCGGGCCTCAGATGAATAGTCATGTTACCTGCCTGTGCATACAGCCACTCCCAACCGAGACTATCATTCAGCCACTCCCACCCGGGTACTTGTCTTGGTCGTCCATGCATCATAAAGAGTTAAAATCCACTTGCCTATAGACCCGCCCGGGTAGCTAGTCTCGCACATCAACTTATCTCAGTCATGGCCTACCGTACTAAGTCCCTATTTATCTAATACCCGCATGATATTAGGCACACTTGGGGGTCAGTACCGCACCTCAAGGCTATGTGATACTTGTCCGGCCCCAACAACCCCATCCTCTGCTTGGAATCAACCTGGAAGCCCAAACTCATCGGCCATAGTCTCTCTTTATGACCGGCTACCATGCACTCCCTCGCCCAGCACACACGAAGCTTCATAATGTCTCGATGACGAAACCCGAAACCCATCAGCTTCGTCACCTTCAGTGACCCTCATTGATACCCGCTGGCCTCGCCAACATCATCTTCAACTCCACGACTCCCCGGATCCACCCGCAGACCCATCCGAGCGACACTCATCACTACCTTGGTCAACGAACCATCTGTCCGGCACTTCGGATACTCTCACCGTCCGGGACCTCTTTGATTTCTAATCCTCCCGGGGTCATCAACATCTCGGTGACGGTCACCGCTGCAAGTAGCCAAGCTTCTCTTCACCGGCATCACCCATCCATGTCTTCAGCAACATCTTCCATTGGTGACTTACCAGAATGGAACCAAATTTGAATCCTGGTAACCTCTCCACCTCTCCGTGACCCAACTTGAATGCTTTTAGCACCCCAACTTCCCGGTGCCACTTTCAAGCAGTGACGATCTTCCGGCTGCCCACCACTCGGTCTCGGTCAGCTTATCAAGTACCAATAGATCTCGCCTCCTAGTGACTTATTCCATCAGCTTCCCGTGACTCAGGTCTCGGAACACAAGTCCGACCTGGTAATGCTCTGACCAAGCCATGCCTATCGGTGACACTTTGATGCTCAGCTCTCAGTGCCCTGCTTCAACCCCTGCATCCCACAACCCCCCCTGCTGACACCATGACCTTCTATCGACTTTACTTCTTCATCGAAGTCTCCGGTACCAGCACGAGCCACCAAGCACCTGGGTCATTTCAAAGAGGACACTCTGGGTACCCGGAAAGTTAATTTGAAACTATATATACTCAACCCGGAGACCACAACCCACCTGTAATCCTCAGTGCACCCACTCCCACAAGCAAAGCAAGCTTGCTTAGTCTAGCAGTCACCGGCACCTTGCTTAGTCTATCCGGGTGTGATTTTCTCTGGACACCCGGTGTCCCATCCAGATGACACCCACTGGCCCCTCCACACCTCGGCTCCGACCCAAAGAAATCACGCTGAACAGTGTAACTCAAGTGCTTCCGGCACCTTGGAAGCTCCTCGGTGGGCTTAATGTTTACAGTCCCTGGCGGCACCATCAGATGAACATCATGTGCTCTGTACACCCAAGAAGAACCATGGTCACCCATTTATCTACTTTGGACACCCATGGATGTCTATCTCACTCTTATTTACTATGGGCAGTATGAACTGTGCTTTGCATTCCTCTATGAGTAATTGGCAGCAATGGTACACCAGCGGGACTCAGCTGTGCTCGGACACCAGAAACAACAGCTAAAATAAAGCTAAGTTTCTCAGGTAGCTCTACGTCTTCTTATTCCATATCAGCTTACTGCCTGCTTGTCATAGACCTTGACTTACCTATGTATCCGTGTACACTGTAATCTTGTCTATGCTACACATCACACCTTAATTATGTGTCGCATGCAAGTACATAGGCTGTCCACTGGACACCTAGCTAGCCCACATAAGTTACGGTATCTATTGATAAGTATGAAGCATACATACATAATAACATGGGCACATATAATTGGACTTATTTATTCCTCTATATTTCAACACACATATAGAGCTGTTATATGCATGCTATATAACCAATACACATGACCTATTGTAGCTGTGATTTACTACCAATTGTGCATAGGACTATCAAGATGAACATAGGCATCCATGTATTAGTTCTCTTATTGACGTGAATCACCTAATTATAAATGCTGGCCGTGCTTTACATCATGTGTTAATTACTAGCAAATGCATGTTCCAATCTTGCTATGACACACATGAACAAAATATCATACTTGTCTGCATGTGCATGCCTACTGCTAGCAGCTCTATATTCATGCTCTCACCTCCATTACTATATACGTATCTCACATACAAGCTACTCTACTGCTTATTCCACTTGTTTGTGTGTTTCAAAATATTCTATCATATGTTCAGTTACATAAGGCATGTCTCACGACCACAAATTAATTAGTTTTCACCAAATTCACACTTGCTCATGCTTATGGACTTCAGGCATTTGGTTGTCTATTAATGTCATGTAGTTATAACTACGCTATGGTTCAACATGATTACATGAAGTCTCAACTACATATATTCTCTTCAACAACGGCATGGCTGACGCACAACGGCGTAAACCTGCAAGTTAAAAAGGAAGCAGCAGAACAGCGAAGATCCAAAAATCATGAGCTGGTGGTGGGCTGGAGCTATTGGCGCTGCTAAGGTCACATTAATTTCCAATATTTACTTATAGCTATTCTCTCAGGACACCCAATTAACCAAATTTTAACTCAAAAAATTTGCAGAAAAAGTACGAAGAAGTTGAAGTGCCACAAACACCAAAGAGTGTTGGGTTAGTGATCGGTGTGATAGGCCAAGTGGACAACAGGCTCGCCGAAATCCTATCAATCTCAGACATACCTGGCGGTCCATGGAAGGTCTATGACGTGGCGCACCGTCACCATCCAAACTGGGACGTTGACCACCCAGTCGAGTGTGTCCTGTGCGACATCTCCGACGTCGAAGACCTCAAGACCAAGATTTCTTCTTTGACTGACGTCACCCACATCTTCTACGTCACCTAAACCAGCCGGTCCACTAAGGCCGAGAGTTGCTCGGTCAACGGCGCCGAGGGGTTGCAGTTGAGATTTTCAGGGAGGAGAGAGGATTGGGAATCGTATTCGGAGGCTTCGGATGTGGATCTGATAGCGGAGCAGCAAATCTGGGCGGTGGTTGACCCGTATGCGCGGAACGAAAGGTTTAAACATCAACAACAGGGTCGTGTTCAAGTGGAAGCATATATGGAAGGTGTTGGCGGAGCAGTATGAGATTGAGGAGTATGGTTATGATCAAGATTTCAGCTTGGTGGAGATGATAAAGGATAAAGGTAGTGTGTGAGATGAGATAGTAAAGGAGAATCAACTGCGGCTGATGAAGTTGGAGGAGGTGGGAATGTGGCCCGAAAAGGTGGAAGAAGAAGAGATTTAAAAAAAAATTAATTAAGAAAAAGAAAAAAGATGAACCGAGGGTATAATAGATTTTTCGACGCGAAAGAATTGCCACGTCAGTAATTTAACAGAATTTTTAGACGGAGAGTAACGGAATGGACCTATTGGTCCAAAATTAAGAGTACAAGGAGTAAACATGTGAAATTAAAAGGACAGGGACTGAAGTGTTTTTTGGGTAAAAGTTCAAGGAATAAACAATATTGAACCCTTTTTATATTCATTGTTTCACACATCAGCTTCAATTAGCTTTGATCAGTGTAGCCAAGAAACATGAAATTATGGGTGCTTTCTTCGCATAAGTTGATAGTACGTGTTGTAAACATTGTTAGGGCATCATCTAAATGTCGAGACATTCTTCAAGAAAAGCAAGCTCTTAAAGTCATTGAGCGAGGCACTTAAAATTAGAGAACTTACAAGTGGACAAGGACTCAATCAAGAAACTGAAATTAAGCGTTCATGTGATACATGTTGGAGCTCACATTATGGTACTCTTGTAAACTAATTTACTGTCATGTTTTCTTCCATAACTGATGTGTCGGTTGAAACAACATTTGATAAAGTGAGTTCTGATAAGAAACATGAAGGTTTTATTTCTTTGAAGTTGCTGCAATAATTTGTTTTCATATTCAGTTTGCATTTGATGAGAATTATACTTGGAATCACTCATGTGTTATCACAAGCACTACAAAAAGATGATAAGGACATAGTGAATGCTATAGATTTAGTGAAAGTGTGCAAAAGAAAATTGCAGACTTTGAGGGAGAGTGGATGGCTTTCTTTGTTTAAGCAGGTTGTTCTAATTTGTGGAAAAGAGAATATTAGTGTTTCAAACATGGATGATCAATATGTATGTCCAGGAAAATCACGGCGTAGAGTTCCTTAAGGACAAATATGCATTATTATCGCTTTGACTTCTTTTGTGCAGTGATTGATTTCCAACTTCAAAGCTAGATAACTGTTTCAGTGAAGCTACTACTGAATTTCTCCTTTGTTTGGCATCTCTAAGTCCTAATTATTCATTTACAGCCTATAATAAGCAAAGTTTGATGCGTCTTGCTGAGCTTTATCCTCATGATTTTTCCGCATCAGAGTTGTTATTGCTAGAATGTCAGTTAGAGACTTATATTGATGATATTCGATCTAACAACAAGTTCCAAGAATTGCAAGGGATTGGTGATCTTGCAAAGAAATTAGCTGAGACAAGAAAGCATAAGACATATCCTTATGTTTATTTGCTGATCACTTTGGCTCTAGTACTTCCCATTGCAACGGTCTCTATTGAAAGAGCTTTCTCTGCCGTGAATATTATAAAGAATCGAATTCACAATCGAATGGGAGACCAATGGATGAATGATAGCTTAGTTGTATATCTTGAGAAGGATATATTCAATTCCATTAACAATGAGTCTATTATTCAATGTTTTCAAAACATGGCACCTCGTAGAGGACAATTATAGATGTGGAAGTACTCTGTTTTTCTAGGTATGTGCTCTTTTTTTGCTTCTTGCAAGCTCTCTGTTTTGTTAAACCTTTTGTGCTATTGAGCATTATTTTTCCAAATTGAAGGGCTGAGTATGATAGTCTGTAATGAATGAGTCACACAACATTTGCTAGTAAAATCTGTTTCTTTGATTGCAATCCTCTACTTCTTATTTGGTGCAAATCTGTTAATGAATGAGTCACTTGAAATTTTCTATTAAACTCTGTTTTTTTTAATCAGTAAACTCTGCTTCCCATTTGGTGCAAATATGTTAATAAATGAGTCACTTGAAACTTGCCCTCAGAGATATATATTCCTGCTTCCGCCATTGTCATTGCAGAAATGTTGATATTGTCTTCAGTTTTAAATTAGGGTAAATTTCGCAAACAGTACACCAAGTAAAGGTCACTAATAATTCTTATACACAAAGTTTCAAACCAAACATTTCGGTACACGAAATCTGAAACTCGACCCACTATCAGTACACGACGTCAATTTTTGACACCAAAATGTCCATTATGCCCTCAGTTCTTTTTTTTTAATAATTTTTTTTTCTATTATTTTTTTTTTCCTTCTTTTTATCTCTTTCTTCTTCCTTCTTTCGGGCTCACTCCCTCGCTTCCAACGCCGCCTTCCTCAGCTCGCATAACAGAAAAAAATGACTCGAGTCATTTATAAACGAAGGAAAAAAAATAACAGAAAAAAAAAGAACTGAGGGCATAATGGACATTTTGGTGTCAAAAATTGACGTCGTGTACTGATAGTGGGTCGGGTTTCAGATTTTGTGTACTGAAATGTTTGGTTTGAAACTTTGTGTATAAGAATTATTAGTGGCCTTTACTTGGTGTACTATTTGTGAAATTTTCCCTTTAAATTATATAAAGCTGAACTGGTGTCTTTTTTTTTTTTTTTTTTCCCAATCTCATCCTTCTATTTTTTTATTTTCAAAATCAAATGTGGGATAAGGTTAGAACCAAATTAACAGAGCCCAGTTCTTCAAATTTGTAAACATGCAAGAGTAGATCTCATCCTTCTTCAAATCAAAATAAAGGTACATAAACAAAATGATTCTTTCAGTTTCGGGTTCTTATTGAATGCTTTATGTTTCTTTGAGTTTGATTCTTATCAGAAAACTTGTATAGCTCGATTAATTTTGTCTTTTGAATTATGATTTTCAGTTGCAGAAACAGAGATTGAAAAAATGCATATCAAAATTGGGTCGTGTAGATGGTGAACATTTGTTTGATCTCTTCTAGCATCATAATCTCAGTTCAATCAGTCCATCTGTTCACCCATAAAATTCGATCGAACATTTAAGTCCTAAACGCATATATTCTTAATCAAAGACGACCCTCAGTTTTGCGCTTTCTTTTTGGATTTTCTTCTTCATTTCTTTTGAGTAGCTAATATTTGCATTGGGCTTGAAACTTTCTGAGTTCATTGTCATGCTCATTCCCTCCACTAGTGGTTCTGCAACGGTATTGAGAAAATATTGCAGAGACTAGAGAGATAGATCTGCTTCGGGCAAGTGAGAGGGAGGTCGCCGCGGTTAAATTTTTTACCCACTTCATCTCGTTTGTTGTTTATATAAATAGAAATGACATTTTTACCCTTCCATTAACGATTGTTTGGGGTGTACGCTACATCCGGCGTATTCCAGAATTAAACAAAAACAAGCAAAAGACAAGGACAATATTAATTGAAAAAAAGAAAGAAAAAAGACAACGACAATACCAACAACAACAAAACTGTTTTAGGAAAACTGAATTGGGAGAGAATTGAGTCGTATTTTCATTGATAATAGGGGCCTCTTTATATAGAAGATTACAAGCATAGAGATAGAGTTGTACATAGAAACATAATCGTACATTGATTGGATATATCTCCTAAGATTCTCCGAGAATATCTCTAATAAAAACCCTATTTCAACTAGAGCAAGTAACCTCGAGTTTGGGCCGGACACATATTTGGATTTACTTGAACACTCCCCCTTGTGTAGCCCGAACTGGTGCTCCTCTCGTTGCCTCATTAAAAAAATCTTGCCGAGTAACAAAAACCCTGTGGGACAAAAATAACCTCGGTCGAAGGGGAAAAAGAGCACAAAACACCCTTCACGTTTCGAGACCATACATGTAGACACCTCCCCCTAATATCTGCATCTCCCCCTGATGACTACGATCATTGGAGTTCGGATAACTTCCGCAAACGATGCTGCCAACATGTTTCTCGAAAGTGAAATTTAGGCAATGACTTAGTGAGCAAGCCTGCCGCACTGTCCTCAAATTGAAATTAGTTCACTTTGATCTTGAGGAGAGTTTGTTGTTGCTGATTATACTTGTGTTGAGTCACAAATTACTTACGCAATTGTGCCCCATAATTATGAAAATTGATTTGTCTTCCATGCTATTTTACCTTTTTTAATCCATTTCCTTTTATTTGTAGGAAACCTTGCATTGAGAATAAAATGACTATTTGAGGTTTGAAATGTGGAGATTTGAAGCTAGGGGAAGAAGACACGGAGATTGGAAGAAAATTGCAAATCGACTTTTCCGGCGACTTTTCCGGCAAACTTTTCCGGCGAGCCGCCACTCATGGAGGGTCTTTTCTCCAGCAAAGGAGGACCATGGTGGTGAGAATCTCCATCACTTGAAATTCAAATATCTCCCTACACCTTGTCCTTTTATCACCTTGCCAATTTGGGACCATTTGGGGGACAATGGTGTAAGAGCATCTCTTGCACACTTGGGGACCAAAGATGACACACCTAGCTGATCAAAAAGAGGCCAAAGACCAATTATTCAGAATTCTTGACTCCATTCAATCATCTTCATCCTATCCAAGATCCATTTTTCTCTCTAGAGAAGACACCACCATTTCCACCACTAAAACCACCATCTCCACCTCTAAAACCTCCATTTCCACCACTACAACCTTCATTTCCTCCACCATTCAACACCACAACTCATCTTAGAGATCCCAAATTTCACTATTCTTACCAATATCAAGAGCTTGGAGCAAGGAGAAGGAGGTGACTACCACCACATCATGTTCTTGGAGACCCATCTCCACCACCTCTTCCGGCATCATCAATAGTCACCCTTTACTCTCTATCTCTTTATGTATTTGATGTTTAATAGAATGTTGAAGCTTGTGTATCTAGCTATGTGTGAGTAGTGAACTAGTTGGGGCTAGGGTTGAAAGCCCTAGCCAAACTTGCTTGGATTGATGCTTTTGTTTATAAATTGATGAAAATTCATGTTGTCATTCTCACATGCTAAGTCAATAGTTGAATGCATTACTTAGACCTAATCAATTTGAGTTATGTGTTTGCCATGACATGAAGTTTTTCCTAGAGATTGATTACCTCTAGGCAAAAAGGGAGCATGAAAGCACACCATGTGTGCATGTGAGGGTAGTGAGCTAAAATCACCTAGAGATAGGATTGGTTTGCTTGCTTGGTTACCTAAACTCTAAGCTTTATGCATTTAGGGGCAAATGATTGAGACCTATCCGGTAATTGAATTTGTCTCTAGGTAGTTAGCTCTAGACTTATCCGGTTAGAGTTAATAAAATGAAAGGGGTTTAAGCCTTAGTAGTCCTATCCGGATGCTAAGAGGGTAGTTGGACAATTAGCTTTGCATCATTCATATTCAATTGCTTTAATGCTTGCAAGGGAGGCAAAAGGTGAAACCCGATGCCCTAACTCCCATCCATTTGATAACAACTTGTTTTGTTTAGGTTAGTTTATATTACTTGCTTTCATTGTTTCAATTTGAATAGAAACCAATCTCAAAATCAAAATCAAATCTCTACACACCATCTTGCACATACTCACCATGAACTTTGGTTCACTTGTGAGCCTTTGTTTGTGATTGTACATTTGCATATTCTTCTAGTTTTTCCTTAGGTTTTCCCTAGCTAGGAAAGGATTTACCAATCCTCGTGGGTTCGACATCCTTACTTAATCCCCTATTCTATAACTTGTACCTCTTGCACTTGAGGGTGGCTTTAATGCTAACAAGTTTTTGGCGCCGTTGCCGGGGATTGGTGTGAAATCCAATCCCTAGCTTGGGTAGCCTTAGGGATTAGCTAGAAATTTTTCTTGTTTTTATTTTATCTTTGTTTGCCGACCAGTCGTTGGTCTTCGCCGACCAGTCGTTTGTGTTAATTTCGTGTGATTTTTGTCTCGCCGACCAGTCGTTGGAAATTTCCGACCAGTCGGCAAGTGTCATTTTAGGGGTCAGAAGCTCACCGACCAGTCGGCAAGTGTCGCCGACCGGTCGTTTCCCCTGTTTTCAGAATTTTTCAATTTCTTGTTTTTGGTTTCTTTTTGTATTTTGACTTATTTTCTTACCTTTGTTTTGAAATTTTATAGGTGTTTATGTCTCACGAATCACCTATAAGTAGTCCAAGGATCAATTCAACATATTCCACTCCATCATCTCCAAGCACACCAAGTGGAGATAACATATCTATTGATCAAGTTCTTGAAGATAGTGGTGAAGAAACTCGGATACCGCAAGAAACTCTTGATCTCATAAAGAAATTGGCAGAAGAGTTGCAAGCTAAAATAGCCCGGATACCCACAATGGATGAACCACGCCCCATGAAGGAGTACGCTTTACCAACAATCTCCAATCATCCAAGTTGCATCGTGCTTCCACCATGTGCCGTTGCTTTTGACATAAAGCCGGGGACTATTGCAAACTTACCCCTCTTCTTTGGCTTGCCAAGTAATGAGCCTTACTTGCACCTTCAAGAGTTCAATGAAGCATGCTCGACCGTTCAACTTTTGGGTATTGATGAAGGCAACTTACGTCTTCGGCTCTTCCCCTTTTCATTGAAGGACAAAGCTAAGAAATGGTTGTACAAGCTTCCCCCAAGTAGTATCCACACTTGGGAAGAGATGCAAAGGGTATTCCTCAAGTTCTATTTCCCTCCTCACAAGTCTAATTCATTGAGGAATGAGTTGATGAACTTCCGAGAGCTACCAAATGAGTCATTCTATGAGACATGGGAGAGATTCAAGGATATAGAAGGTGGTGTTCCCAATCATGGCCTCTCTAAGGTAGCGGTTCTAAGTGCCTTCTACACCGGGCTTTCACAAGACACAAGGAGGAGAGTTGATAATGCTTGTGGGGGATGTTTCATGAACAAGACCGAAGATGAAGCGATGAAGATTCTAGATGAAATGAGTGAATCTTCTCAACTCTATGATAGTGCCTCGGATAGAAAGCCAATGATGATGAAGAGTGCACAAGTACCTATGAGGGAGCAAGAGCAAAGGAGAGGCATGTATAATGTTGATATTCCAAGTGTTCAAATGCAACAAGAGTTGAAGCGGATAGAAGGAGAAATGCAAAAGAAACTTGACATGATTCTACAAGCACAAGGAAGACCCCTCAATCAAATGGCACCAAGCCAAATTCGGGAGCCTAGTTTGGGAGTCAAATCCATGGAGCAAGCTTGCTTGATTTGCGAAAGTGTGTACCATAGCACAACGGAGTGTTCACAAAGTGACATGTACCCGGAATTGATAGAGCAATGCAATCTTCTCAGCAACCAAACAAGGCCAAAGAATGATCCTTATAGCAACACTTATAATCCCGGGTGGAGGAATCACCCTAATTTTGGTTGGGGTGGGAATCAAAACCGTGAACAAGGTCAAGGTTACCAAAGGCAAGGAGGTGGCTATCAAGGTGCAAGTACTCACACTTCAACAATCAAGGAGCAAACAATGCTTATCATGCTCCTAGACCACCTTATCAAGCACCACCTCAACAACCTCTACCTTTACAACAACCCCAAGTGCCAATTCAAGAAGTAAGAAAGACACCTACCCTTGAAGAAATGATGACGACCTTTGTGAATAATCAAGCAAAGGAAGATGAGAAGATCAATGTCATTCAACAAAGTGTGAGCAAGCTTGAGGTACAAATGGGGCAACTAGCTAATGAGTTGAGTCAAAGGAAGCAAGGTGTGTTCCCAAGCCAAGTGGAGAATAACCCAAGGCATGAAGCCAAAGCTATTACCACCTTGAGAAGTGGAAGGCAAGTGGAGAACAATGTGTACATGCCTACCAATAAGGAATATGTAACTCCAAGGGAGCCACCCGGTTTTGAAAGAAGATCAAAGGGGAAAGCAAGAGAGTTGTCACATGGAGAAGTCATCTTAGGCTTCAATGATGGTGAAGAAGAAGCTTTGAATGATAAGAAGAATGCTTATGCCGATGAGAAGCAAGAAGAAGCCTTGAAGGACAATTTCAATGCCAAGGTTGGAACTCATGATAATGAAGACTCTCCTTCTACTCTAATTGAAAGACCATTCAAAAGAGGTATGACCTTCAATCCTCCTTTGAAGATTGTGCAAGATGAAGAAGTGTCTCTCCCTTACCCTCAAGCTATATGGCAACAAAAGAAAAAACTCAAGAAAGAGAGCCAATTGAGGGAGATGATTGATTTGTTCAAGAAGGTTCATATAAACATTCCACTCCTTGAAGCCGTGAAGACAATCCCATCTTATGCTAAGTTCTTGAAGGATATGTGCATGAAGAAGAAAAAGTTCAAAGAACATGAGCAAGTGGCTCTTTGTGAAGAAGTGAGTGCTATCATTCAAAGAAAGCTTCCACCAAAGCTCAAAGATCCGGGAAGCTTCACTATTCCAAGCAAGATTGGAGAAACTACTTTTGACAATTGCTTGATGGATCTTGGGGCAAGTGTCAATTTAATGCCCTATTCGGCTTTAAAGAAGCTTGGTCTTGAAGGAGCTTTGAAACCAACTTCAATCACTCTCCAATTGGCGGATAGAAGCGTGAGGTATCCTAGAGGAATCTTGGAGAATGTGCTTGTCAATGTTGTAAGGTTTGTGATACCGGTGGATTTTATAGTCCTAGACATGGAGGAAGCCCCTATGGTTGACAATGAGCTTCCTATCATCTTTGGAAGAGCTTTCATGGCCACTGCCGGTGTCAAGATTAATGTGAAGAAAGGCACCATGAGCATGAAGGTACTTGGAGACAAAATCAAGTTCCAAATCTTTCCTCCCCTTCAAATTATGGATGACATGAATGAATGCTACTTTTTGGGTTACTATGGAGAGGCAAGAGTAAGGGGAGATGAGAAAAATAAGAAAGAAGTTTGGGCACCTCTTCCGGTCTTACCATGTTCACAAGGCTTTGAGTCACTCCTCACCCCCATCAAGAAGAAGAAACAAATTGGAGGATTGCTCAAGGGAGCACTTGTTGACATGGGAGCTTGCCTTGGAAGTTCAAAGAAGGTAAACAAGGGAGATGGTTGTCTCAAGAAGCCCCCTTGAATGAATGAAGAATCAACGGACCGGCTAGAAGTCCTTAAAGCAAAGCCCTACTTGGAGGTAGCCAAGCTCATAATGCAAGTGAAGGAGGAGGAAATCCCTTGGAACCATTCTTGAAGAAATGACACCATTAAAGTTTAGCTTGGAAGGCAAGGGCTTAAAGCCTTGCATGTTGGTGAATTGAATGAACTTCATGGTCTACAAGGGGGAGCATTCCTAAACCTTTTTCTTGCTTTATGTACTTCATTGTGTTTAAATTCCGGTCACTTCTTTGTTTTTGTGATAGTTTGCATGCTCTTTCTTACCATGCTTGACTCTTTCATTGCAAAGCTTTCAAGAAAATACTTTTAACATTGAGGACAATGTTAAGTTCAAGTGTGGGGGGGATGGTCTAGTTTAAATTCAATAAATTCAAATTGTTAAAAAAAAAAAAAAATTGTTTTTAGCTTTTAGTTGTTTCTAGTTTTTGTATGTTTTGTTTGTATTTAGTTCCTTCCAACTCCTATGATGAAACTTGAACTTGATTTGTAAAGGGCTAGAAAGCATGTCTATGTCTTGTGAACTCAATTTTTCAAATAAAGGTTATGGGACTTATGTTTAACTTCATTGGTACCTTTGATTGTCAAGTTGATGCATTGAGATATGGTTGGCATGATGAGATTTGTGAGAACTATTAGCACCACAAATGTGAGTTTTGAGCCTAATAAAAGTGCATCAAATAGCTCTTGGCACTTTATTCTTCATGTGTGTTCCATCTTTTGTGAATTGTATCTCTAGAACTTGCTTTATATCTTTCAAAACTTTTGTCAAGCATGAATACATCGCGGAAATGATTGAGACAATAGGAATTCCACCATGGCCAAATAAGGTCTTGTCCTAAAAAGATGATTATCCTTAGATTGCCAATTTGTGCCTTTTGTTAGCCTTTCATTTCTTTGCACCACAAATGTCTTACCTTCTAGCTTAAACACTAGCCTTACCCTTTCTAAGTTTTCTTAGTGAGCAATGTGAGATTGTATATGTCAAGATGCTTCAAGAAACAAAGTTTGGGGGTACTTGAAAAGAAATAAGTGTGGGGGAGTATTATGTTTGTTGTGCATTTGTAATTTGTCTTTACATTTCAAGAAAGTCAAGAAAAAAAAAACAAAACAAAAAAAAAAAAAAAGGAAAGAAAGAAAGAAAGAAAATCCAAAAAGAAAGTTTCTCTAGTTCAATAAATAGTTTTTAGTTTAAAAACCCTGTGGGACAAAAATAACCTCGGTCGAAGGGGAAAAAGAGCACAAAACACTCTTCACGTTTCGAGACCATACATGTAGACACCTCCCCCTAATATCTGCATCTCCCCCTGATGACTACGATCATTGGAGTTCGGATAAATTCCGCAAACGATGCTGCCAACATGTTTCTCGAAAGTGAAATTTAGGCAATGACTTAGTGAGCAAGCCTGCCGCACTGTCCTCAAATTGAAATTAGTTCACTTTGATCTTGAGGAGAGTTTGTTGTTGCTGATTATACTTGTGTTGAGTCACAAATTACTTACGCAATTGTGCCCCATAATTATGAAAATTGATTTGTCTTCCATGCTATTTTACCTTTTTTAATCCATTTCCTTTTATTTGTAGGAAACCTTGCATTGAGAATAAAATGACTATTTGAGGCTTGAAATGTGGAGATTTGAAGCTAGGGGAAGAAGACACGGAGATTGGAAGAAAATTGCAAATCGACTTTTCCGGCGACTTTTCCGGCAAACTTTTCCGGCGAGCCGCCACTCATGGAGGGTCTTTTCTCCAGCAAAGGAGGACCATGGTGGTGAGAATCTCTCATCACTTGAAATTCAAATATCTCCCTACACCTTGTCCTTTTATCACCTTGCCAATTTGGGACCATTTGGGGGACAATGGTGTAAGAGCATCTCTTGCACACTTGGGGACCAAAGATGACACACCTAGCTGATCAAAAAGAGGCCAAAGACCAATTATTCAGAATTCTTGACTCCATTCAATCATCTTCATCCTATCCAAGATCCATTTTTCTCTCTAGAGAAGACACCACCATTTCCACCACTAAAACCACCATCTCCACCTCTAAAACCTCCATTTCCACCACTACAACCTTCATTTCCTCCACCATTCAACACCACAACTCATCTTAGAGATCCCAAATTTCACTATTCTTACCAATATCAAGAGCTTGGAGCAAGGAGAAGGAGGTGACTACCACCACATCATGTTCTTGGAGACCCATCTCCACCACCTCTTCCGGCATCATCAATAGTCACCCTTTACTCTCTATCTCTTTATGTATTTGATGTTTAATAGAATGTTGAAGCTTATGTATCTAGCTATGTGTGAGTAGTGAACTAGTTGGGGCTAGGGTTGAAAGCCCTAGCCAAACTTGCTTGGATTGATGCTTTTGTTCATAAATTGATGAAAATTCATGTTGTCATTCTCACATGCTAAGTCAATAGTTGAATGCATTACTTAGACCTAATCAATTTGAGTTATGTGTTTGCCATGACATGAAGTTTTTCCTAGAGATTGATTACCTCTAGGCAAAAAGGGAGCATGAAAGCACACCATGTGTGCATGTGAGGGTAGTGAGCTAAAATCACCTAGAGATAGGATTGGTTTGCTTGCTTGGTTACCTAAACTCTAAGCTTTATGCATTTAGGGGCAAATGATTGAGACCTATCCGGTAATTGAATTTGTCTCTAGGTAGTTAGCTCTAGACTTATCCGGTTAGAGTTAATAAAATGAAAGGGGTTTAAGCCTTAGTAGTCCTATCCGGATGCTAAGAGGGTAGTTGGACAATTAGCTTTGCATCATTCATATTCAATTGCTTTAATGCTTGCAAGGGAGGCAAAAGGTGAAACCCGATGTCCTAACTCCCATCCATTTGATAACAACTTGTTTTGTTTAGGTTAGTTTATATTACTTGCTTTCATTGTTTCAATTTGAATAGAAACCAATCTCAAAATCAAAATCAAATCTCTACACACCATCTTGCACATACTCACCATGAACTTTGGTTCACTTGTGAGCCTTTGTTTGTGATTGTATATTTGCATATTCTTCTAGTTTTTCCTTAGGTTTTCCCTAGCTAGGAAAGGATTTACCAATCCTCGTGGGTTCGACATCCTTACTTAATCCCCTATTCTATAACTTGTACCTCTTGCACTTGAGGGTGGCTTTAATGCTAACAACTTGGTGTGGTCGCTTTTGATGTGACCTTGTTTCAAAACAAGCAGCATTATCCTATATGCTCATAGGCTCATTTGTGGTAGACTTTAAACCACAATTGTTTCGAACATGCGTAATTATGGATCCAATCCATATACATTCACGAACCACTTTGTGAAGAGCAATAATCTCTGCATTGTTCGAAGATATAGCAACTAGGGTATGTTCTGTAGACTTCCAAGATAACACGGTCTTTACCCATGGTGAACACTTAACCAGTTTGGGAATGACCTTTGTATGGGTCAGAGAGATACCCAACATTAGCAAAATCTTCCAAAACACATGTCGTTTTAGGATGGGGATAGTGGACGCAGGCCAGTGTTGGCGGCTTTCCTGGTGTGTGATGGGTCTGAATCCATCATCTCTCTATAGGGATAGAACGAGCCCATATAAATCGTACATCTCAAGTACCGAAATATATCTTTTACACTAATCAAATAGCGTCACGTTGGCGCAAAGCTATACCTTAGCTAACAAGTTCATTGCAAATGAGATGTCCGGTCTTGTGCATTGAGCTAAGTACAATAATGCGCCTATTGTACTCAAGTAAGGCACTTCTGCCTCTAGCACATCTTCGTCATCATCCTTCAGACGAAGAGGATCATTTTTAGGATCAAGAGTACGGACGATCATGGGGGTGTTTGACGGTTTGACTTTGTGAAAATGCCTAAGCATCTATCGACACGATGCTCAAGTTCCAAACTGAGACATAATCGTGTTCTCCCATAATCCGTCATCTCACAATCGGATTTCAAGTGTTCAGTGGTTTCCCTTAACTCTTTAAGGGCTTCTAATGAATATCATGTCCAATATGAACCGCGATGGAATCCAAAACTTGTTATGGAAATTCGTGGGCATATCCCTTCCCAATCAAGTAGTCATTTTAGCGAGCGTTTCAACCTCTTTGTAAACGCGCTCCATGGTCTAGAGCCACTTGACTTGGGTAAATGAAGTTCACCATGAAACTTTATGTATATTCCATATCTAGATCCCTATAGAGATACATAGTGACCACAATTGTAAGCTGCTTGTTCAGTTATTCGGAAACTACCAAACTGATAGGGTAGTGGAGTGCAATGACATCCATTACGAGAGAATACGTCTCATCGTAGTCGATTCCAGGGCATTTTATGAGAAGCCTTGCGCCATAAGGCGAGATTACCATATCTTTTTCTCACTACACTTTCTAACGAAGACCTATTAGTCAACAGGTTTTATGTTAGGGGGTGTTGGCATCACTAGCTCGAAAACCTTCCTCTTCATCAGAGAATCCATCTTAACCTGGATCGCATCTTTCCGTTTAGGCCAAATCTCTCTATGTTGGCATCAACGGAGTGTGGTTGGATATCATCTGACTCAACAAACTCATGCGCAACGAAATGCTTAACTACATAATCAATTATGATGGAGTTTTTATCCCACTTCTCATGTACACTAGTGTAATTTTCATAGAGCTCTATATTCTCAGGAATAGGTTCTAATGTTGAGGCATCCCCCAACGATAACCATAACCCGGAAGATTCTCATGAGACGGATTTTGAGTCTTGATGATCAAAGGATTGGAATGTGCCAAAGTATCCTTTGAACTCACGGGCCTCCCACGCATCTTAGTTGGGGCCATTGCCTATAACGCTAGGGTGCCACTCTCTTTGGCGTTGGCGCCATGCCTACCTCCGTGTAGGGTGGCGCTACGTCCTCTCGTAGGGACGTACTTCCTTGCAGGCATGTTTGCAGCATATTTGTGTGATCTCGTCACTTTAACAGGGATCTCGATGAGACATAGTGGGGACAGGCCACGACAATTCCTGTCGTTCTTGCTGAACATCCGTGTTCTTATCTCCGCCTAACGATGGGAAGACTGTCTCATCAAAGTGACAACCCGCAAATCTAGCGGTAATGAGATCACCTTGCAAGGGCATTAAGTGGCGGACGATTGTTGGAGTCTCAAGTCCAACGTAGTTGCCCATTCGTCTATAAGGACCTATCATAGTGCGCTGTGGCGGCGCAATTGGCACATAAATGGCTCACTCAAATGTGCATAAGTACGATACTCGTATCTAGTCACTAGCTGTAACACAAAGGTAGATTGAGTGGCGGTAGATCGTAGACGAATTAGCATAGCTGCATGCGATATTGCATCACTCTAAGCGGATATAAGGAAATTGATGCGCATTACCAATGTCCGAGCTACCATCGTAGTCATTTCCGTGAGACCATTTGGGTGTGTTCATGGGAATATAATGTCCCACATTAGTCCCAATGCAATAACCATCGAAAGTCTTTGATGTAAACTCTCTAGCAACGTCAAGTCCAATTGACAGAATAGGATGATCCGAGGAGTGAGCTCGTTGTCATATGATATGTTCTAGGAGCATAGAATAAGCAGCTGTTATAGGTGAACAATGGCACAACACATGACCAGCGTGTTTGCTTGTCAACCAACATCATGAGATATTTAAACGTCCGCAAGTTGGTTGAAATAGTGCATAGAATCCCCATGGATTCTATGTAAGAACAGAATGAGTATGTTCATTTCCTTTGTATAGGATGGTGCAAAGGAACTCATTTCCGTTCTCTACATGCGTTTTTCGCATGGAATCCGTTGGCTACTCATAGGTGTGATTTACCCTAGGAGCGTAGAGAGTTTTTGCTACAGTAATCAAGGTGCCTTTTGGCAAGGGGAACTTGGGCTATTCTATGTCCTTGAATTAATACTGATGGCCTAGCCATCGTAGTCACAAAGTCATATGCTCAGAATCAAAATGGAGTTATAATGAAAAGAACTCAAAATTTTATTCATAAGCCAATGAAGTTACTTCATTGTCTCTTTGACCAAAGAAAATCTAATCCAAAATACTAGCTGATGCAAAACAATGGTAGTCGTCTAACTTCTTTCGGTAATTCCAAAATAAATGTGACCAGGTGAGTAGAAAGATGTCGGTGGAGCAAGGCTCGCTTACGTACCACTAATCTCAGAACCTTTCTAGACATCACACTTACTTTGGGTGAGCCTACTTTGAAGAAAGACTAAGCCATTGGCATTTACTACAAAGTATATGGCAATTGCCTATTACATCTCTTGGAAAAATAAAGACTTAAATAGAATTGGCGATCTATTGATCCCAGCCAGATTTGTAGTCTTCAACCCTTCACTCTAGATCATCTTCTTGATCTTCTTGTTCAACATAGTGAGCTTCTCTTGCTTCATAATATGCTTTGTAGGCGGTGACAAGTTCTTCACGAGCTCTACAAATGTGTGCCCAATAATCAGACACTCCAGATTGAGAACATACATCTCTTTGCTCAAACTCCATTGATTGAGGTGCTTTGAAAGCATCATTTAGATGGCTCTTAGTGTTGGTGGCGCCACCAACATGGCCAGAGGCGTTGCCTCCCTCTCTCTTTCCACGTTGACCTCTTCGGTTCCGTGCTCGCCTATTTTGGCGGTTACCTTCCCAAGTAGAGAGATTATATGGACCAGAATGTCCAAATGTATCCCTAAGATTAGGGTTTCGCTCTTGGCGCCCTCTCTTTGGGGCGTGACTATAATTGGGTTCCAGAATATGCTATGTTCCCACATATCTCAAATTATAGTTCTTCACAAGGATGGTGTCATGGTTTTCAGCGAAATTCATAGCTCCAATGAGCTCATGAAAACTTTGTGATCCGTCCTACAGTAACATCAATTCGATAGTTCTCAGCAACCATCAATGCAGATACGGGGAAGTAGAGAGTCTTCTCAATCAACATCGCATCTGTGATCTCTTTCTCACAGAATTCTATTAAGGTTTTAATGCGAAGTGCTTCTGAGTTGTAGTCAAAAACTGACTTGAAATCACATAAGCGGAGGCTATGCCATCTCACTTCTAGATTAGGAAGCAGGGAGTCATGGACGTTGCCAAATCTTTCTTCGAGTGAGACCCATAGCCTTCTGGGGTCTTCTTCATTCATACACTCGTATTGGAGCGAATCATCCATATGACGAGTCATTAGGATGATGGCTTTCGCCTTATTTGTCTCTAAGGCTGCTTTATTTGCTTCTAAAGCTTGAGCTTGCTCAACAGTTAGCACGTCTTTGCTAGGCTCGAGAATCATGTCCAGGATTCCATCGGCCTTGAGATGCTGGTGGACATCACGAACCCACTTGTGATATCCAGAGCCAGTTGTTCCCAATGGAGCAAAGTCCAATTTGTTCAGGTTACTTATCCTAAAAAAGAACAAGAAATTAGGGTTACTTTCGGAGCACAATAGGCTCCCACGAAAACATATAAAATTTCTGATCGCAATCGCTTCCAAGAAATTAGGAATTTTCGAGCGTATTCGCTTCCAAGAAATTCGATTCCAAGAGATATTGGATTAGATCAAAACAATGACTTAAGTGGTCGATCATAAATTCTCTATAAACTCTAAGTTTGGATATCTCAACAAGCTCTAAGCTTGGAGTGAGCATGAACCCCCACAGTTCGGCTTAATTTGGTCTCCCCTATGATGAAGAAAGGGGGGTAGAAGAAGGGAGATTGCAAGTCCCCGAGAAAAAGAAGAGGAAAGTAATAAAAACTTCAAAAAATAGGAACTTTAGAAAAGTTTACCTTGAAAAATTGCCGGAAATCTTGACAGGAAAAGTTGGCCTGAAAAATGTCGCCGGAAAAGTGGCTGGAAGTAGCCAGAAAATTCACAGAAAAAAGGTTGACTGGCGGTGTTAACCGTAGTTGACCGATTTGCTGACGTGGCAGGCTGAATGGATGCTGACGTGGCTGATGACAGTGGGCTTCAGGCTGCTGGGCTTCTGACTTTGGGCCGAGATCCTGTTGTGCTTCTAGGCCTAGGGTTCTTTCTTTTGGGTCGAGATCTGCTGGGCTGGGTTGACTGAATCAGGTGGCGGTTCGATGGTGCAGTATCTTTAGGCGGTCGGTTCGGATGTTTCCAGGCCGATTCCGGTGATGGTTTTTCCGGTTCCCTGAATCTGGGGACGAGGAGGCGCAGCTACTGACAAAAGATGGCAGTGGAAGGTGGACGGGAAGATGGCAAACCAGGTAGGAGATCTTCGGATTCTTCTTGGGAGGTCGGTTTGGTCACTTCCGGTGGCCGGTTCAGGTCGATTTTGGCTTGTTTTGGGGGTAGTGCATCCGGTTCTAGGCTCCTGGGGGTGAAAGCTTCAAGGTGGGCGGCGGTGGTTCCTGGGATTTGAAGGCTACGAATTTAAGGTTTCAGGGTTTAGGCTTCGTGCTGATAACGTGTTTTAGGAAAACTGAATTAGGGGAGAATTGAGTCATACTTTATATAGAGGATTACAAGCATAGAGATAGAGTTGTACATGTAAACATAATCGTACATTGATTGGATATATCTCCTAAGATTCTCCTAGAATATCTCTAATATAAACCTTATTTCAACTAGAGCAAGTAACTTCGAGTTTGGGCCAGACACATATTCTGGATTTACTTGAACAAAAACCAAATTCTCATGAACTAAACTTTCAGATAAAAAAAAAAAAAAACCCAACAGCTAAACTCCAATTTCAACTATTCCCCGAGTTTTCAAGAAACTGATCGAAGCTTATAAAGAAGCTCAGAGTCAAACAATCTCCGCATTGACGCAGACTGATTGATATCTAGGTTTACCAGCAATAAACCTAAGCAAAAGATTCTGGAGTCCACCAGAGATAAAAGAGAATAATCTCAATTTTATTGATAAAAGATTAAAAGATCCATTCTGCAGCCTTAAGGCGGCTTATTTATAAGAAAATAAACCCTAGGGCGACTAACAATGAAACCCTAAAGCCCATGGGTAAAAACGAAAACAACCCGAAAATAACTAGAAAAACCAAAACGCCGAAAAATAGAAAAATGCAGTTTTGAGGCCCTAAACGACCTCGGAAGCCCGAAAAAGGCCATAGGTCGTGGCATAGCGACGATTTTGATTTCTGGCGCAATTCCCTTTCCGGAAAGGTAAGGTGCGTCCCAATCGGACTCCGGAAGCCCATTTCGCGTCTACTAGTCACTTTTCGTTTTCCTCCTTTAGCACGATCCAATTGTTCTTCAAATTGGGCTGCTATCTATTCTGCATCACGCATATTATCCAGCTCCTTTGCCCCTTCATATCCACAATATAATAACTCATACCCAAGGTCCGAAGCTCCATCAAATGTCTAGAACAAAATTTACTAGAAAAACTCCCAATCTATCAAGGCTGCAGCAAACACTTCCTTCTATCTCGTATAGATGAAACCAACAATTAATACACTCTCTAATTGATATAATAAAGACAAGAGTTCCTGGTGACTTCCCAATCATTCAACTTCCTTCAAGGAATCGACATGATTGACAGAAGGATTGTTGCCAAGTGTTACCGACGAGCTACTGCTACTGCCTTGGTGCTGATTGTGAAAATAACTTGATTGGGTGCACGCTTAAAATACATATATACCAAAACAATCAACGTGGTTGAGCATTCCCATTATTATTTGAGTCCTAGTTTTTCATATTTTTTTGCATAACATTCTGAACTTAATTTTACACTTAAGAAGAAAAAGAAATTGTCCCAAATGAGCATTTCAACATCATGGAATCCAAGAAGACCAAATCTGACTATCATGATTCTTCATAAATGATAGAAAAGATTCTGCGAGTGTAGGAGTAGGCAAGGGCTATGAAGCATGGATACTTCAAAAAACTCACTATGGTGTATCGTATCCGTATCGGATACGGATACGGGTACGATACGCACTGGGTACGTATCTAGGACCTTCAAAACGTATCATTGACTATGTAGCATCAGTTGACCTTTTTGATACGTCTTGGATACGGTTTGATAAAATATTGGATACGTTTTGGGGGTATTTTGGATAATTTCCTATCACTTTCAACCTAATACACACGAAGCCGAGTGCGGCTTCGATCAGATATCTCTCTTCGCATCAGATATCTCTTCGCTTCTTCGCGGCGTCCCTTTCTCACTTTCTGTTCGTTGCTTCTTCCCGAGTTCGCACTTCGCAGCTAGTGGGTAAGTTCAGATCGAAAGCTTGAAGCTAGTGGGTATGTTCAGTTCGAAAGCTTGAAGCTTTAACATCTGTGGGTTGAAGGCTTGAAGGTTGAGGCCTTGAAAGTCGAGTTCTCTGAAGACAATCTTCGCATCTCTGTTTGTTGCTTGATGGGTATGTTCTGAATTGAAAGCCTTCAAGGTTGAAGCTCTGTGGGAGTGTGGGTTGAAGGGTTGAAGCTTGAAGAGTTTAAGGTTGTTCTGTCACTTCTGTGGTGTTGAGTGGAAGTTTTGGAGTATGAATTACGTTTTGGAATCATCTTATATCAATTATAGTGAGTAGGCCAGTAGGTTTGGAATCAATTACGTTTTGGAGTATGAATTATCGTTTAATTAAGTCTGTTACATGAATGTTTTGGAATCAGTTACATGAATGTTTAATTATAGTCTGTTACATGAATGTTTTGGAGTATGAATTAAGTTTTGGAATCA
The DNA here is from genome assembly GCA_024704745.1 of Rosa lucieae. Classification (NCBI taxonomy): domain Eukaryota; kingdom Viridiplantae; phylum Streptophyta; class Magnoliopsida; order Rosales; family Rosaceae; genus Rosa; species Rosa lucieae. The sequence continues at coordinate 61,277,920 of CM045496.1, forward strand.
GTTACATGAATACAAATGTGGAGAGATGTGGGATATTGGAGGGGATGATTTTGAGGTTGCCAACCTCTCTCTTGATGAACCGGAATTGGAGGGTGTAATCTTTGATGATGAGGATGGAGTTGATTGAAGTTGTGCAAGTTTTGGAAGCTTGTTTGTGCTTGAACTTAGTTTTAATTTATGTTGCTTGAACTATTTGTTAAGTAATTTGATCCTTTGACTTATGTTTTGTTTGATTGTTTGAATATTATGTCTTTCAATTGCTTGTTTCATTGCAATTCCATCATTTTATATGCAATATTCATCAAATATATTTATTAACACTATATATATATATTTTACATATTATTTTATAAATGTGTCCAAAACGTATCGTATCCTGTTTTTTTGAAAAAAAACGTATCCACGTATCGTATCGTATCGCACCCCGTACCCCGTACCCGTGTCAGTGCATCATAGGGCAAGGGGATTCTTGAAGATCCAAAACGGATCTATGAATCTATCGATGTCATCAAGTTCGACGAAACCCACGGTCTCGGACATTGTCTTAATGTCTGCAATCAGCGTTGTATCGATGGCTTTTGGGTATGCAGAGATAAGAGAAATCTACTGCCTTGAGGACCTGGAGCACAAAGGTAATGCCATGACTTTTTTTTTTTTTTTGGAGAATAACTTTAGTTTGGCATAAGAAGAATCATGGATTCGTCTTAATTGGAGCATTTACACAAGGAAGAGTTGATCTATTTGTTGACCAGTTGACTTCATTTACTAATCTTCAATTCGCGAGATGTTTGCTTCAAATTTTAGATTAGGATTGATCTGGAAGGAGATCTCTTGCTTCTGTTGACAAAGGAAGGAAGAGGTGGGAGAAAGACATTGATCCGCTGCTTTTGTTTTATTCACCGATTTCAAATTCAGTAAATCCAGTCATTGATATTTATTGGTATTATTTTTTAATAATAAAAAAATAATATTGATACAATCCAACCATCATTTCTGATAGTTTAAGTGCACGTTAGTATACTAAATTCTCTCTCATCTTTTAAATCCTAAGCATTGGTTTGTGCAACAATAATGTGGCACCTTCCCAACAAGTCAAGCAGTTCCTAGCACTTTTCTTTATTTCTTTTTTTTCTAGCAGAGAATCTGGGTCCCCCTAGGGTATTGGTTATCATTGCTCTATAATGGCACGTTTATTTACTTGGAATGGAAAATAATCATGAATCGGAGACAACTGGAATGGGCGAAGAAATGAATTAGTATTGATTCCGAAGGAGTTGATTCCTAAACCCATCTCCCCCCTTCGTAATCAAATTTCTAAGTATTCAGCAATCGATTCCTTATAATGAGGTGGGACCTACGCTCATTCCGATTTCTTCATGTATTAGTAAACGTAAAAATACTTTTATCCGGAATCATTCCGATTCCTTTATATGTTAGTAAACGTAGAAATAGTTTTACTCTATAATCATTCCCTTCCATTCCAAGTAAGTAAACGTGCCCTAAATGCAGTACAAATGTTGAGATTGGGAGCACAAGAAACAATAGTGTTTGTCGCTGCAAGCTTACAGCTCTTCCCCCCTAGATCCATAGCTCTCTCTCTCTCTCTGACCTGCATACACCGAAGTACTTTCTCATTACAACATTTTCTTTGTCCACAATTTTTTAATCATTTTTTTTTTATTTTTTATTAATTTAGTTAATTTTGAAGAAATCATTTTATTTTTTTTAATTTTAAATGTGGTTAGGAATTAATTCTCTCAAAGCATCTGCAGTAGTAGGCAAAGTTAATACCAAAAGGCTGCCTTTTGGTCAACTTGGGCAAAAAATCCAACGCAATGGGTTGAAATAGTCTAAGGCAAGGTGGTGGGGCCCACTTGCCCAACCAATTCAAGAGGAAACTCTTGCCGTCCTAATTGCCCGACATGCAAAGGGGGACCACACCCATATATATATATATATATATATATAATTCCTAAATAATGGTATCTGTTATAAACTAGAGAATATGAGAGAGATAGAATAGAGAAACAAAATGTAGGAGGAGGTAGAAGTGTGTATTTCATTCTCATTAGACCCCTTTATATAGGAGTAATGTTTATATCATAAGGACATAACTAATGAATATTTACAGTGGACAACCACATTTATATAATATTTATAATACTCCTCCTTGGATGTCCACCACTAAATGATATGGTGTTGGACGCGCTTAATGTTGTCTCATTAAAAACCTTGCCAGGTAACAAAAACCCAGTGGGATAAAAACAACCTTGGTCGAAGGAGAAAAAGAGTGCAACGCACATATGTCATAGGTAGCATAATTTTGAGTGCTCCCCCTGATGAGAATCTCCCCCTGATTGTTGCAAGCTTTAATCATGTATGTAATAAAATACATGCACCATGTATATTAGATATGGTGTGTCGATCACATAGGTGAGACCATGTATGCTTTGCATAAAAGGGACTCATCATGAATTGCAATTCCTGCAAAAGTTAGGGCATTACCAATAAAACTATGATGTTCTTAATGAATCTTACCTGACATGATAAGACTAGAACCATTTTCATTTGCTCAAATTATAGATAAAGATATTAGTTAAAGAATAACAATATAAATGAACAACAATTGACACATTTACCTTTATCTAAGCATTGAAATTTAAGTATGACATACTTAGCTATAAATATCAATTTGTGTAATTGATAATTTCATATACGCTCAATATGAGCTCTAGATAAATTCATAACTTCTCGAAAGTTAGAATATGTTGCAACATTATGAGTATGATTCGATTTCGATTTTCTTAGTCTTGTCATAATACTCATTGGGGCAATAAGTCACTTTGACCATAATTGAATGAGTATGTATGAGCTTTAGACTTTTGATTCCATGAGTGAGCTTTAAGCTCATTCATTCATGGACTTGCCTTTGACAATATGAATCGGTCAAGGATTTGATTAAACAATATGCTTATAATGACACATAGGATTTGGGGATTTGCTTTTAGCAATTTTCCTTTAAGATCTTCATATTAGCCAAGACAACATGCCATAAGTCTCTCGTCAATATAACACTGTACTTATAGAAAAGTTGTCGCTTGGAGAAGAATGATAAGCCCATGTCTCTATAAAGAGACTTGTGTCATAGTGATTTTAATTCACTGGAATGAACACCCTCTTGTATTTTAGGGGTTATAAAGTCCAAATATATCATCACGTTTACAATATTCAAATTCATTGGAATTGCCTCTTTCCAATTTGGCCAATAGTATAATTTATCGACACAATGAAACATGGTAGTATGCAACTCTTGATGATATTTTGTAGCTACAACATATGAGATATCATCAATGACCATCAATTAGAGATCTATCACACATTCAAAATATATGCATGCATTAGCTATAGTAAGTTTATTCATATTAGGTACCCATCATCTTTTAGCATTTGTTGTCTCTCAAGGACAAATTAATTCAAGAATGTGGATCTTTGTATAACCTCATGAAGAGTGTTATAGGGCTTGTATAACCTTCCCTTTTAGGGAGCTTGAAACATTGGACTTGGTGGCTATATTTCACATAAATTCACGCCGTTACAATAGTTTTTCCTCCCCTAATGGCGGGAAGACTATCTAGTCTGACCATTCACAAAATATGCGTGCAAAAAATTGGATTTATGATATCCACTGGAGATAGCAAGCCCAAACCAAATTTTAGGTCAAAAAGATAACGAATTGAGATTTTTTTCTCAAAATTAAAATGAGACATGGTGGATAGATATTACACACCAATGCATGTCGTTTTTCATAAATGATATTGCTCCCCCTAATGGCTCGAGGATTGTCCCATTAAAGTGACAACTCGCAAATATGCGATAAATTATAATTTCCGTGTTAGGATGGTTTGCAACTGTTGTTGTATTATACAACAATGTAGAGTATGTATATAGATGAGTCTACATGACATAGTAATGACACATTAGTCACGCCAAAATAAATTTATTTGGCTCAATGAAAATTTTAGCTCATGATACAGTATACAGTAGTATACTTATAGTTGATTGATACAACTTAATTTAGATGAAAATTTCATCACCAAATATATGCATTGATATTCCACATAGGTAATATAATACGAGCTCAGTTGGAGTCGGCCATCAATCAAGATCTGCAGCTCTTGAGATGATTGTTACCTTAGCTTTTTTAAGAATCAATTGTGAAAAACTATCAACAATTGCAATGGATCATGTCCATAGTTACATTATATGCATGCAAGACAACTATGTTTGTCATTATATTTATCATGAACATTCATGGTTCAAATTGAATTTATTAATGAACACGTTGTTCATATTATTGTTTGACACTGAAAACAAATGTCAAAATTATATACTCAAATTTGAGTCTGGGACAGTTTTCCATATGGGTATAAGCATATACTCCAATAATAATAGATTTAGGGACCATAGCCCTCATACTCAAAACATTTTATTTTAGTCTTCACAATTAGAAGCATGTTCTAAAAGTGGAGTGAACAAAGGTTCACATGTACTCATAAAGAGAAGAGACAAATGTCCTGACATAATTGGAGATCAAGAAATAAGAGGTTTCGATCTATTTGATTGTAAAACAATCAGTGGAGGAATTTTAAGTCCTCATATAATTGGATCAAGAAACATGTAGTTTCGATCTCATTAGAAATTGACAACTTTATGTCAAATTATCAAATAATATAATAATAGGAAATCAAAATGAAGTCGTCGAACTTATGAAAATGCATACCTCGATTCTGGTGGAAACATAATTAACATTCTTGATACCAATATGTGAGTACCATATGCCAAAATAGAGGGGTACTCATTTAGAGTCAATAATTGATACATGTATTAATATAACATTATAACAAAATAATCAAAAATTTGTTGTAGTGTAGTTGGTTAGGATATTTGGTTCTCACCCAAAAAGACCTGGGTTCAAGTCCCAGCGATGAAAAAATAATTTTGTTATTCTTTCACAAATGACATAATCATATGACGTAGATATGACAAAAATAATCATAAGACATCATGATCGAATAAAATAAATAACTATGATAAGTATCAAATAATGGTAATAGAATGAGTTACTTATAACAATAATTATAGGAGAATGGTAATAGAATTGATAATAAAATGAGTTATTAATAACAATAACTACAAGATAATGACAGTTAAAAATATTATCATGATAATTGTAACTCTTGCAACAAAAATTCGGTTATCAAAGAATTGTAATAAATGTGATTAAACAGATAAAGATAAGGAAACGTAATTATGTTTAATCGGTGGCAAAACATATGATTAAAATGACTAAATAAAATAAATAGAGACAAAAAAAGCGCCTAAACATAGGCTTAAAATCTATCGGTATTAAGAAAACCGCCGCTGATCATGTAATCAATATGTTTTCCATTGTCCACAAAAAAAATCAGAGACTTTGAGATTGTAATCTTCACTGATAGATTCTCCACATAATTTTAGTTGGGAGGTAATCATATGTATAGCGGAATTGAAAATCAGTGACAGACTTAAAGTTTTGAAGGCGCAAAATGCATCTATTCATATCGTGCTCTAGATAGAACAATAGTTTTATGTGAGCAAATCAATCAGCCAATGCTTGCCAAATCTCAAGTGGATCTTTCACTGTAAGGTAATCATCTTTTAGGATCTTATCAAGATGATAACGCAAGAAAATCATAGGCTTGGCGGGATCTTGCACAGATGACTTATTGTCAACTTTGATGGCATTTCCAAGGTTTTTAGCCATAAGGTGAATTTCAGCATCAAATAGTTCTTGCCAGAAATTTTAAGAGGATCAAAGTCCAATTTTGTTAGATGCGTCATCTTTCTACAAAGAGAAAAGATGAAATATATTAGGATCCATAATTATTAGGGAAAAATTCATGAATAGTACCTGAAGCATGGCCCACTATTAATTTCAGTACACCAAGTTCCAAAACATAAACTTTAGTACATGAGGTTTCAAAATCGACCCATTATACATACACGACGTCAATGACGCCGTTACTATCGTGCCAGCTGTCGTATTTCAAAGGGTAAAACGATCTCTTCAAATTTTTTGCTCTGAGCACCCATCTATCTCTCTTATCTTATTCTGGGCACCTAACTCTCTCTCTCTCTCTCTCTCTCTCTCTCTCTCTCTCCCCAAAAACCCACCCTGGAACATGACTAATCTACTGCTATCTGGCCTCACAGTAATGGCGACCTCCCTCTCCTGAATTCTGAACCAACCTCGCCTTCATCTCTAGAAGCCATGTCATTTCGCTCTCAGGTTCCTCGATTGGAAATCGGAAGCAGCTTCAGGAATTCGATGCTACCAGCAACAGCGAACCACTACTCTGCTAGAAAGGAGGAGTTGTGGCTCCAGAAGCTTCTTTCACTCCAGCTTTTCTCTTTCGAACCACTTCAGCGACAGCAGACTCTGCCACTTCGTTGCCTAACCGCCGTTGTCACTACCTCTGAAGCTAGAGAGTCGGATCAGATCGGTGTTGAGCTTGGTCCGGAGGAAGAACTGGAGCGAAAGGGCAGCGCCGGACTTGTGAGATTTCGGGTCGTGGACCAAAAAGACGGTCCCCATGTTCCCTTGTCGAGGGACTATGATGGCTTTGAGGTTGTCGAGGTTCAGCTCTGGTGATGAAAATCCGACTGTGATGGGGGTAGGATTGCGGATAGGGGTTGTAATCGGGGTGGTGAAAAGGGTGTGATCGAAGAGTGGTGATCGGTGACAACGAAAAGAATAAGGAAACAGATCCAGCAGTGATGGATATGAGAGTGGCTATGAAGGAGATAAGAGGAGGAAGAAGCGAACGTCACAAAAGGCCAAGGGGTCATGATTATAGACCAGAATCTAGTGCTTCTGATTCTTCAAGTGATGACAAAGACATAGGTCTCTTGAACCCATACTTCTTGTCGTCAGCGGTGGCGGACACGGGGAGAAGTCGTCGGAGGCCATTGTTAGAGACTTAGAGTTTGGGGTAGCAGAGTCGGTGAGCAAGGTAGAGAGAGAGAGAGAGGGAGAGGAGAGAGAGAGAACCCATTAACAAATGAAAAAAACCATTTTGCCCTTCATTATATGCATAATGGCATGCAGACTAACGGAGTTATTGACGTCGTCGGGCTTCATATTTGATGTACCAAAGTTTATATTTTGGAACTTAGTGTACTAAATTAATAGTGGGCCATATTCGGGTACTATTCATGAATTTTTCCCTAATTATTAGAACAATATGTTTTATGAAAATTCATATACGAAACAAAGGTTTCGAAGAGTTCATAAATATGAACAATTAATGGATCGCATAGGGAACACACGAGAAAAACATTCGGGTGATGTCTATAGAACCATAGGTTCTAATACTACTCGGTTAGAGGATTTGAGTCTTGAGCAATGGAACATGTAGTTCTCATTGTCGTATATGAAATATAAATTTTCACCAATTATATGATATAAAAAATATCATACAAATATATGTAAATGATCGCATGAAGAAAATTGATATTCATCTAGGAGAGAAATAAGGAAAAACTCATAGATTATTAGCCTTGGTCTAAGCAACTATGTTGCACCATAAGGCTTGTGGATCATCATGGAGTTCAAAGAAGAAGAAGAAGAAAAAATAAGAGCAAATTCGTGCTGATAACGTGTTATAAACTAGAGAATATGAGATGAATAGAAGAAACAAAATGTAGGAGGAGGTAGAAGTGTATATTTCATTCTCATTAGACCCCTTTATATAGGAGTAATGTTATATCATAAGGACATAACTATGAATATTTACAGCGGAAAAACCACATTTATATATATTTTATAACAGTAAAGTCTCTCTACATTCAATTTAAAAATTGAATAAATTTTTTTGTTGATTCCTTGATAGCAACGATCATTTTCTGAACTATGTCGAAAAAAAAAAGGTGTTAAAGGAAAACATATTGTGTGCCTTCGTCAAAAGCAATTGATGGAGAGGGAATCAAGGAATCAGTGATTACCATCAATCAGCGCAATTACGGATCAATCAGCATTTAGTATCATTAATGTAATCGATATTTCCGTTGTATTCTATCCCTATATAAAAGGACTATGAAATGAAATGAGTACCAATTCCAATTGTCATTTTACTTTAACACGTTATCAGCACGCTCAGAGCAAAATAGCCAGTAGAAAAAAAAAAATTCCTAATTTTCTAGTTTTCTTTCTATCGAAAAGAAAAAAAGCCAAGAAGAAAAAAATATTTTCTCCTTTTCTGCCCCACCTAAAAAAAAAAATCTCTTCTTCCCTGACGGCCCTCTCCCTACCCAGAGTTCGCTCACCTGCACCAGCGCTGCTGCTCTGATACTGCTGCAGATCCCCACCACCACCGAGCCCAGTTGCAGCACCCCCAAAACGCAGACCTCGCTGCAGACCCGCGCCCAGAAGCCCATCCTAGCACCGATCCGGCGATCCCTGCCCAGTACAATCCTGTGATCCCACGCGCAACAGCTACCGGTCTGCAACAACCGCCAGCAGCCGGCCAGACCGAGCTTGCAGCAGCCTCAGCCTCGATCCCTGAGCAGCCTCAGCCCAATCTCTAGGAGAGTACTTGAATATTGAAAACCAGGAAACAGAAGAGAGAGATCAGAAGAAAAAGAGCTGGCGGAGGAAGAAGGAGAGAGGGAAGAAACGCGAAAAAAAAAAAAAAGTAACAAGGCATGCGGCCCAGAAAAAAAAAAAAAAAAAACAAAGAAAAGAAAAAAAACAAGAACAAGGCCCATTGCTGAAAAAGCGAGAGGAAGCGGGCCCCAGTTTTTTCCAGTCCAAAACATCGCTACGCACGCCTGCATCAACACACGTGTGCGCTAGGATTGTTTTATTTTATCGAAATCAAGTATGTTTTCTTTATTTTATTTTTTTAACCAAGTATGTGAATTTGATTTATCTTTTCTATTTTTAAGCATGCTTTACATTTTTTATATATGCTTTTATTATAAAATTTTCGAGCATGTTTAGTTAGATTATATTAATCATTTTAAGCATGCTTTGTCATTTATGCTTTATATAATTATCTTTAAGCATGATTATATATTTGTGAATTTGAGCATGCATGTAGTTTATTTTTATATATGCTATGTTTTATTTATTATTAAATGTGCTATTGTTATTTCTAGAATGCAACATATACAATCCGCTTTGCCATGAAAATGAAATTTCATGCGCATTATACACACAAAATTACCGTGATAAAGTATTTTCACATAGCATCGAAATGTGACCATTACGACTTGGTCTTGAAATCTAATTTACATTTTTGGAAAATAATTTACGTGAATGTCTTTATGACTGCGTAATTTATATCTTCTCTCTTGTTTATGTAGATGGCTGATCCCACTCGACCTTTAGTTTGACATTTTGGACTCAGACGAACTTGAATACCACCGTTGGGTTCCAATGTAGAAACTGCCTTTGTGGCAAAAGACTACACCGCCATCATTACGACCCCAAAGATGATGAAACTATCTAATAAGGTGAAAGCAGATGCCTTAATGTTTCTGAGGCGACATGAAGGCATAATGCCTCATTTTTACTTAGATTATTACTTGGTCTAAAAGTTTATTTCAATAATGGTTTGATGAATTAGATTTATGAACAAAGACCTTGATTTGATTATTGTTGGCTTTTAATAAATTTTGAATTTTATTTTGAAGCATTGAATTTATTCAAATTTATTACTACACATATTTACATGGTTCGAATAGCACTATAAAGTTGTAAAGCAATACATCTAGAAAAAAGAAAAATTTAGAATGAAAAGATTATCATTCTACCAAAATAGAAATACTCTAAAGATATGAGATATGCTCTGCATGCACCAAGAGCTAATGAACCTTGTTAAGATTCAAAGATATTCGTGCCAACGATTATCATGTAGAAACACACTATGGAATGGAACTGAATACTTTTATATTACCTCTAATGATGTTGGAAGGAAATGCATTTTAGAGAAACTCATGAGTCAATCTAGTGGGTTGTACCTCACTACGATTTGGATCATTGATCCTAGATTGTCACCCATAATGAAATGTAAGACACTGACTCATACAGGCTTTGGCATGACCACCTAGGGCCCCCGGTGTGACATGATGATCAGTATTTTAAAAAACTCATATGGACATCCCTTCTTTCGAGTTGAAACATAAAATGAGACAAAATCCGTCACACTGCGGTGTCGGTTCTAGTATTTCTCAAATGCCAGTCATTGCCTTCGGAAGTACCAGAAGCACTACCTCCCTCCCATTATGCCTCATGACTATCTCAAAGGCACATCACTCGTTTTGCAAAGCCTTCTCTTTAGCAAAAAACAGGGATCCAGACCTCCCTATGCTAAAGATATAACATAAAACATTCCATTCTTACAGGGATACAAGGACTTATCTGTGGAACCTATCCATCCAGAATGCGGACCCATTCAAGACTTTATGGTTCTGGTAGATGCTTCGACACACTGGTCACATGTCGCTTTATTGTCCACAAGAAATGCTGCAAAACTCCTAGCACATATTATACGTTTAAGGGGTCACCACCTTGATCACCCTATATAAAGGCTATAAGGCTTTGATAATGCTGGAGAGTTTACATCAAAAGCATTTGATGATATTGCATGCCTATTGGGATCGATTGTAGAGTATCTTGTACC